>JAGPOY010005709.1:0-10819 GCA_018983105.1 Silene uniflora
ATATATACTTTCTTTTATTGTTCGTTCTATTACTTTTATTACATTCGTTATTACTATTGTTACTTTCACTACTCCCGCCGTAATTATTGCTACTTTCACTACCGCCGCATTAATATCGATAATTTTTACTACTCTCGTCGTTACTTATATTACTTTCACTACCCCGCCCGCTTGTTGTTACTTTTATTACTTTTACTATCCCGCTCGTTGCTAATATTGTTACTTTCACTACCCTGCCGTAATTATTGCTACTTTACTACAGCCGCATTAATATTGATAATTTCACTACTCTTGTTCTTACTTCTATTATTTTCACTACCTCGCTTGTTGCTAATATTGGTACTTTGACTATTCCACTAAGTGATTACTTTCGTATTACTATATCCAATGTTACTACAATTCTTTTCACTATTAAGAAAATTATTTTTACTATTTAGGCATGCAATTTTAAAAGACTTATATATTTATATAAATATATTACATATATGCATTAAATCAAACCAAAAAAATTATGGAAAATTATATATTTTTTTGGAAATCTAACTTATTTATCTACATTTAAATAGTTTTCAAAATATACCATACTAATATTATATTCGTGTATGTTAAAACTTAACATCTTCTTTATATAATTAATGTTTTAATACCATAAGTGAGCATGTTTATTTTAAGGAAAATCTCCATATTCTGATGTTTTCTAAATTTATACTTAAGGCAAAACTATATAATATTTGCATTGAAGTCCCTTGTTCAGGTCCATCGCACAATGCTATGATTAAAAACTATATAGTATAATTAATTTGTATAGATTGATTTAATTACATTCAAGTTCCTTGGTTTCTGGAATTAATATATAGTATTGATTGATTGATTGATTGATTGATAACACGAGATCTACATATTTTTATTTAATAAATTACGTTAAATTATTATCACCTAAAATAAAAAGTTACCTTTTTCCAATTAAAAAACTTTGGCCTTGTACTGCAAGACTCCTCTTCTGATTAGGAAACTACCTCTATCAATTTTCTCCTATACATACTCTATTACGCAACTTCATATTCTTCACCTTCTTAGGTCAAATCTTCATCTTTTTTTTTTTTTCTTTTTAATTCCAGAGGAATTGTTAACCCTAAATCCTAATATCAACCTCGTTAACGCGATGGTTGAGTCTGTTGGAAATAATCCCTTTTTCTTGTTATCATATCTCGAGGATGATAATGCTAATATCTACGAGATATCGAGTCTCGTTAACCCTAATATCAACCTCGTTAACACGATTGTTGAGTTTGCTGGAAAGAATCCTTTTATCGTGTTCTCAAATATCGAGGATGATAATGCTGATATCGATGAGATATCAAGTCCTTGGGTTGCTGTTACCTATGTTAAGAAACGGAAGTGCGCTAAGAAGCTTGAAAAAGAGGTTAAGAAACGGAAGTGCCCTAAGAAGCTCGAAAAAGAGGTTGTCGAGGAACAAAAGAAGACTAATGAGGATGAGAAGTTGGACCAACCGGTGTGGGGATATTCTGATAATGAATACGATGATTATTATGAAAGTGAAGATGATTATTATGTTAATTTAAGTGATTATATTGATGAAGAGGAGGAATTTTTGTATGCTTCGAGTAATCGTGAACTCGATATGTCTTATGGAAGGACAAGATCAATGGTTCGTACTCGGCGAGGAAAACCTCCTGGAAAGCACAATTCTGCACCAGCAAATTTACAAAGAATTATGGCTCAAGATATATACGCAACAAGACTTGATATTCCTGATTTCACTTAATTTTGAAACCTATTTATTTGTTATTTCTCAGATTTATATTGGCTTTTTGAACTTGTAATTCCCTCAAAATAATATCAAGTGCTTTAATTATTACTAGCTCCAATTTGTTTGTTTGTTTGTTTGTTTGTGACGACGGAACTCGTAGCCACTACCTTAGGTTCGCACTGGTTAAACCCTTAAGGGACTCACCGCATTTAAAGATTGTCTTTGAGCCTAGATGTTCGAATACTGTTGCTGACGCTCTTGCAAAGTTTGCTAGAGAAGATATTGGGCCTAGCCATGGCATATTTACTTGGAGTTACCCTCCTTTATTTGTTGAGAACCTTTGTAACTTAGACTTAGGCCCTATTCTTTTTGACTGAAATTGTCTGAACTGAACTTAATGGAGCTGAACGTAAGAGCTGAACGTAAGAGTTAATTTGTGAAGAGAAGAGCTGAACTGAACTGAATCGAGCTGAACTGAACTGAAATGGCCTTATTATCTTGTAATTCGGACTCGACGACCTGTGTTGAGCTCTCTCCTGACCTCCCCCCCTTGAACTTGGTCTCCTGTAATCTGGTTTTCTTCTATTTAATGCTCTCTTGTTACCAAAAAAAGAGCATCTTACTCCTATATTGGTAAGTTGCTCTGCGTATCTTACTCCTATTTGGACGTTCTTTCGCTGCGTATTCCACTGTCTCCATCTTTTTGTTGAGGGAGCCAGAACGAGAATACTGTTGCAGTTGCAGATCAATATTGAATTCGGATAATCTTGCTTCTCTATAATGTTTAGGGATGGCAAGGTCGAGGCCGCTTATAGTTTTGAAGCAGTAGCCTCTTTCACATACGACATTAGAATGTAATTAACCAATAAGTTTGATTTTTTCTCTGTAATTCTGTATTTTTGTCTAACCCTTATAATGAATATATCTTGATTTTAAAGAAGGGTGTTGTTTTTGGGCTTTTGGCAAGACAAAAATCACGAGTTTTCCTTAATTTTTTTTTTTTTGAATCGAGATTATCTACATCTCCTATCTAATCTAACACCTTATTAAATGTAGGAGTCCCTAAGTTACTATTCATCGATGAATAGTAACTTGTCTAATGAATAGTAACTTCTTTTTGGGCTGCTTTTGACGGGTTTAGTTTTGTGAACCGTATTGGCCTCACTGATTGGGCTGTTAGCCCGTTGTACATCTCTTTCTGGTTTTTCTTTTATTCCCTTCAGACTTTCAGAGCCACTTGTTTTTCTTCACCGTACTCTACCTTTCCTCCTTTTCCTCCCATCCTATCCTTCACCTTTCTCCCTTTTCATCCTGCCAAATTCTATCTATTTTCTTCTCAAAAAATCATCCACTGGCAACGAACTCGGATAATCAATATCAATGGCGAATGGTGGCGGAGGAAGGAGAATCAAGATCGTCTTGTATCAAAGACCAGGAGAATCATCGGACATTGCTTATTGACTTAGTCTCAAATGCCAGGTAATTATCATCTTCATAAAATCAGTTAAATCGATTTAGTTTTCTGGGCTAATTTGCTTATTCATACTTTCAATTACTCCGTACATCTTACTGCCATTCCCCCTCCTTGTATTTATCCATTTTGATCTTGATTTGTTTTTTCCCGATTATACCTTTTGTTTGTCTATTTATTATTCAGCTTAGATTAATTTTGGTTTTTTGCTTTCTACAAAATTATATTGCTTATATTTGGGACTTTTTTGGGTTGTGATTGCAGCTTTTCGGTTTTTGTTAATGTGATCTTTGTATTATTGATATACTGATATTTCTGTGTGTAGTTATTGACGAGTGAAACGATGCGGAGTTGACGTTATGGCGGCGATTAAGCATCCAATACTGGCTATGAACTCGAATAATCAACAATAACACGAAGATTTCAGGTTATTCTGCTTCTATTAAAGTTGTCTTTCTTTTGAAGAGGTGTTGTTTATTGGATAGAATTTGATAGTTTTATGTTTTCTTTTATTTCCTTTTCAATTACAAGTGTTATTGCTTTATATCCTCAATTCCTCCTGCTGGATTTCATTTTCAGGAAACAATGGGACGAAAAAGAATAGGAGCAAGACGAAGGAAAAGAGGAGACAAAATATTAGTAGAATTTGTTGTAACGACCAGAGGCAAGGATCTCCAAATTTAGTGAGTTTTTAAGTTGTACAACACTCCTTTTAGCCTGATTATTCATTTATCTTTATTTTAGTTCTTTCTAGGGTAAAGAGATGATTATTTTCTTATTTGCCTATGGTTAAGTAACTAACCATGAAACAAACCATGGTCTTATGTATTTATGTTGGTGGTTGCTAGGGCAATTACTTGTTTGGTTGATGTGTGGTTCTCCAAGTTCTTGTGCTAATAGGAAAAGATGAAAAACTGCATATTCTTTTTATGGACTTTGGTGGACATGAATTTAGCTTATGCAATTCTACTGTGTGATAATCTAGATGCTTGCTTTGTCTTCCAAGTCTCATGCTTGAGCATCTATCATTTCAACTCGGTTGATCATAAGACACTTATTATGTTTCATCGCCTTAGCTTAGGCAAATTAAAAATGGATTTTAATTTGAGACCATATTGGAGTATAGAGAAGTACTTTGTGGTTCTAAGTTTATATGATTTTATACTGGCGGTTCTTGGGGTCCCAATAGTGTTGAAATTCATTTGATTATTTACTATTGTTTCCCTACTAATCCGGCCTGTTTGTTAGATCAGGCTAAAGTTCAGGCTTCCTCTTAATACGGTTGTTACTTATATTTGGATGCAGGTTGTTCAAGACGACGAAAATCAGATCCCTCAATGCCGAAGCAGTCATAAATAAATAGAGATGCTCAGTCTAAGTATTTCCCTTTTGGGTTGAGTTACGTATTTCCTTAACTTTACATTCTCATGCTATTGAAGACTAGAACATACCCCATTACACCCTCGCCACATATCGTTTCTATGACCAGGTTTCGCATCCTTTTATTAGGGAAATGGTGAGGAACAATTCACTCTTAGGAAGTTGTAATTGAGAACACTGAAAGGGAAAACTGTGATACAATTGATTGACGTTTATAGTCTTATTTGTACACCTCTGAGGCTCTTAATATGAGACCACATTTCAGAGTTTTAAGTTTTGATGGACTAATTATCGATCCCGTGTCCATGTTTCCGATGTGGGTGCATATTTATACATGTGAAATTGTTGGAATTTTGTGTGAATTTTATGGATAGTTGTTTTCAGAAATGGTATATGAATGTAAATTGTCAACTGGCAATGTCTGTTCAAATTGGGCAGGTTGACAGTTTAACTTCTGTTTGCACCAAGGATAAAATGTTTGCTTTGCCGATCATGAGTGTTGTATGTTGTCAAAGCGATTAGGAATGTTAGGCCAATTGTTTATATGTTTGGATAGCTTCCTTGGGAAAGGGCTGTACTTAGGCATATTATGATTGTAATTGGAAATTTAGTAAGTAGGTTGACTCACTGTAATTTTTTGATGCTAGGTAGTTGAACTACTACAGAGTACTTAATTTGACGTCGAGCTGACAACTCTTTCAGCTTGGAACTTCCCCTCCCCAATGAGATTTTAGCTAGCTTGGAGCAGCTATGATGAGAAAGATGAAAGGAAGATGTGAGTTTCGTAATTTTCTTGATCAAAGTGCGTTAACTCTTCTTGATTTTCATCACCAATTTATTTAAGCACATTAGATATGCATATGGTTACGAATAAGAATTATACTTCATTGCCAACAAAGTTTATAAACCCAATCATATATACCGTAAGTTGTCTTGGACTTTGCTGCATATCATTATTTGTTTTCCAAAGGGATGTTTATAGCCTCTATTTTCAATATATGCTATTCTTATGTATGTATTAGTCCCTCTGTTTCACTTTTATTGTCCTACTTTCTATACTGGGAAGATTTAAGTAGTAGTGGTAAAACTACTACTCTACCTTTAATTAGGAAAATTTAGGCAATGTCATTTGGATAGGAGTGGTAGTTAAAAGAAAAGGGGTAATAGTGTCCCAAACAAGAAAAAGAAAAAAAAAACGGACAAGATTCGTAATGCAAATAGAAATATAGGTGAAAGATGCATGAAAAGCTGGTAAAGGCACAAGTTGATGATATAAATGCCTTGGCAGCTTCAAGCTCAAGGTAGTAGAAGTCAAAACACGTGCTTCAAAAATGTCATCCTATTTCAAAAGTTAATTGTGAAAGAGAAATCACAGTTTATAATCTGATAGGTAATTCAATGAATACCTCTCAATTAACCTTAAGTATCATAGTTCGTGTTTTTCCGGGTTGGATTTGTCATGAAAAAAATGCTTATTGATGAGTAAAGGGTTATTATATTGATGATTCTACGTATCACAAATAAGTAAGTATTGGGTGTATTGAGATATGTTGATATTTAGAGTCTTTAGATTATTTGAAAAACATGTAAACGAGACTAATATAGAGTTTTTAGATTATTTGAAAAGCTTTTGATTGACTTCTGGGGGTATAGGTGATTTTAAAAAACAAGGGTATTTGGAATTATTTTAAAAAACAAGGGTTGAAGTGTAGAAAACCCCTTTCAGATTAGTTTTAAGTGAGAAGTCAGTGATTAATGGGGTTTGACCCATGCAGGCAGGTTAATATCGAATGGGCATAATTAGTTTGGTGATTATCTGCTTCACAGAACTGCAGTTTTGGGTTGAATTGGGCAAGTTGAGATTAACCGAGGCTTCAAGAAGGTATTATAACTGTATGGTTTTGATGGCACCAAAGAGAAAATACCGCATGTTTTGGACTTGGCAGGGTCTGGTTCTGGTGGTGGTGCTGGAATTCAGACAGACTTGAAGGCTTGTGCCGCACTTGGATACTATTGTTCTATTGTTATCATTGCTGTCACTAGCAAGAACATTGTTCGTGTTTAGTTCAGTGTATATAATTCATTAGTTGATCCCTCTGATATACGGATGTGAATTCTAACGTGTTTCATGTTAAGCCGCCTAAGTATATACTATGAGAATAAAGGAGCCATGAAAAGTGATATTTCTGAACAATGTCTACAACAATGTAAATTGAAATGTTTTAGGGGAACCGTGTTAAGGGGCAGGAACGTCTAGATCATCAATCCTATAGTCCTTAGTGCTTACACATCTTGTATAAGAGGTTAGAGGACAAGGGATTATCAGATGCAAACACTACGATGATGGCTCAAATTTATTCTGTAATTGTAATGGGATATACTTTATAATCTATAAGGCAGACTTAGTTAGGGCTAGCAAAGAAGCTAGAATAAGAACCCTTTGCCAATGATTGTGAAGAGGATATTTCCTCTCATATCCAATATGCTCAAAATTCACCTGAAAATTGAAATCATCATCAAGTGTCCATCATCGATTTTTTATCCTTATTGAATCACTCAGGCAGTTAGGCTTCAAGTTATTTTGAGTAGTGAAAAATCCAACATGTGTTATATCATTTTATTAATTGACAAGCTCTATAAAGTTCTAAAATTGCCAAATACTTTGACTTATTTCTAGGGAGTTAGCAATTTACCTGAAGAATTTGCGGCGGAGCAACTAAAGTCCGAAGATGTGCAAGCCGAGTCTTCTGTTCTTCCTCTATTGTTCTTCCTGTATTCAGGTATGCATAAATATATAACCAATGTGTTGCAGTTCTTTTTCCGTCATTAGATCTCATGTGCTGTCATATTTCGTTAATGCTTTAACTTCGTTGTTGCTGTATTATCCTATGTTAGACTGTATGTTGTACACTCGCACCCACTTGCCTCAAACGCCTCTATCCAGCCACACCAAATGGCTTTATGGTGCTGGTTTGCTCTTTCTAAATTGCTTATGTCCCAATTGATTTGGTCGGTCTAATTTAAAACCAAGACAAAAATTCTGTGATGGCTTATCTTTAGGTTTAAACTTGAATTTCCCATGTTAATGTTTAAGCATAAAGGATGTCAAAATTGTCATTTGTTACTGTAAAGCCTTGAGCAACATCGTATCGGTTTTACATGCTCTCCTCTATGCTACTTTTTCAGTAGTACTCTTAAGTCACTTTATAAGAAGAGAATGTGCCTGATTATATAGAAACCTACGAAAATTATAAGAAGTATTACTTTGTTGAGTTTAATTTAGTCTCAGTGTACTCTCTTGTTACTTGGAGTTGAATATAAGTCGAATATAAGTAGTTAGTGGGTGCACAGAATAATTTGCTGCAAAGAAGGAAGGGAATGAGGTATCTACTTAGGGAGAATATTTCTCGTTACTTTTGTTTGGTCTCATGGTGAAGTAAGTAGGGTATGTTTGGTCTCATGGTGAAGTAAGCAGGGTAAGTAGAAGGAATAGCGAGAGCAAGAGCGGCGATTCTAAGAGTAGTAGTTTGGAGTTCTGGCAACCAGTTGTTAGGTTTCAATGCTTTTGATTCCAACTCTTTTGCATATCGTAACCCCCGCTCCTTATACCAGTAATTAACCAATTAGCCGACCTCTCTGTCTTTTTGTCTCATCAATTCGAATATCCTCTTGATTCCTCATAGTTGCTTTGTTTTCGTTATATATACTTGGTTTGCTCATATGATCAATGAGATGTAATTCATTTTGGCTTTCTTTAAGCTTTTTTGTGCACTAGAAATGTATGAAGTGAAAATTTGTCTCGTAAAGCCTGAAATAAGCTTCATTGCCCATTTGATTTGTTTTTTTAAAGTTCTTTTTGCGAATTTGATGGCCAGGAATAGCATTTCTTCATGGTAAAGCGGAATGGGGTCCTAAAAGCATGAAACAATCTTCGATTCCTTATCATCTAAGAAACGAGGATTTCATGTTGCAAACATGATCAACACAGACAACACTACCTTGAGAGACTAAAATTTGTACTTTGTATTAAAGTGCTTTGCGCTAAAATTTCTACTTTCATTTAACCTCATTTATATCTCCAATAAATATTTAATGGCCAACATCGCTATTGTATCCTAATGAAATTTTAGAATCAATAAAAAATGCCAACTTTTCACTTTTAGTGAATCCATTGTGCTACGTTGTCATTTAAAATGACTAAATGATCTACATTCTCTTTGGAAACTTAAGTGGTGTCAAATGAATGACGTAAGGAGGGTACTTATAATTATAGATAGTTAGCTTGGTGCTCTTGGCTTTGAAAGGTATGAACTACTAATTACGTAGAATTAATGTCACATGTACATTTGAGATGCCCATGAGAGCATGTGCTCCAAGATAGCTCATTATAAAACTTTAAACAACATGTACTAACAACTGTGGAAGGAAGAGGATGGTTAGCTCAACTGGTGCGACAGGTTTCCCCAGCTCTCAAAGTTGCTATCCAGGATCTGCGACGTTTAATCTCCTAGCCTTTTTTTTAATGCGTAGCAACCGCATAAGCCATGGTTCATGGGCGTTTGTATTTGGTAGTGCAATCTTGTGTTGCGTCTTTAAACAACCTAGCATATCCGAGAATGTATTTCTGAATACACCTTGCAAATTTATGATTAACGGTTGTAACTATTGTCGGTAGAAAAATAAATAATTGAAATACATGTTCATAAGAACCTCTTGTCAATAACAATACTTTGCTTGCAAAATAAGAGCACCAAACTAAGTCGATTGAAGCACGCAATACAACTTACTCCAAAATAAACCAATTGAGCGCTACTCAGCGCATTACTAACAAACATGCTTGTCGTTGCACCACTTCATAAGCCCTACAAACACATCACACCGTTACTCTTCCTCATAAAACAAAGAAACAAAAAGAAAACTAATTGAAGTGCCTCTCCATACGCCCTCAAAATTTTTAATCTCCAATTCAACCTGCCCTCAAATTAATTCATAGTTCAATTCATATGACGATATTTGTAGCCAATTATCGGAAGCAATTTTGTATGATAACGAAGGTCGATTGGGGCATGAAAGGATAGATAATGGAGGGAGGAAGCATTCTGGTTTTTTGGATTTTTTTTCAAAATAACAAAGAGGAAAGGAGGAGGAGAGATAATCTTTGCTTGATTTTATGCAAATTGAGATAAAGAGACCGTTAGTGAGATAGAAGGAATGAGATCGTGTGTGCGTGGTTTAGTTTAGATTGAGAGTGAAGGAGGGGGTGGGATACAAGGGAGAGGGATGAGGGAGGAGGAGGAGGCAAAGAGAAATGGGAAAGAGAAGGAGACTAAATACACAAGGGAAGGAGAAGGAAGCATATGGGAGGGGAGGGGAGGGGAGACAATGGACAAAGTAAGAGAAAAGGAAATGGAAGTATGAGAAGAGGATAATGTTTAGAAACTCATTAAGTTTCGCACGATTCAAAATAAGTCTTTCATAATTTTTCAGAAAGTTCTATGATTATTAGTATTTTTTTACATAAAAGAGTTGACAACACAATCTTATCGCTTTTTTAACCAAATTTTGGAGAGCGGCGGTGAATGAGAAGGGAAAGGACGAGGGTGATTTCAGCTGAGTAATAGTCTAGATTATACATGTATAATTGCTCTCTTCTTTGACATGGAATCTCGCGAAAGAAGGTAAGGTGGTAAAGAAGGGAAAGGAAAGATAAAGGGAAGAGGGGTCGGGAGCAGGAGGGGAAGGAAAATGGAAGCGGAAAGAGGAAGATGCGCAAAGGACGAGGTAAGAGGAGAATCCAACTCGAAGGAGAAGGCGCTAGCGAATGGGGGGAACGAGAGCTCCATTGACCTTCGCATGATTCTGTGTAAGGAGGAAGGGAAGGAAAATGGGAAAAAGGAGGAGAATAAAAATGGAAACAAAGGGGGGAAGAGACTCTCAATTGTGTAAAGTGCATGCACCACAAAGAACTTCTATGGAACAATCATAATTAGCGATGTCGATATAGGTCACTAAAGCAACGAAAATAATAACCAACTTTGACGTTACAACAATAGAAAATGGAAGGATATGAACAATACGAGGAAAGGGAAAGAGGAAGGGAGGAGAGGAGAAAGGGGAAGATATGGAGGAGTAATACGAGGAAAAATTGGAGGAGTAATATGAGAGCAAGTGGAGGACGAGGGAAAATGGAGGATATA
>JAGPOY010005710.1:0-10819 GCA_018983105.1 Silene uniflora
GGCCCACATCACAAAATTCACCACAACATTATTTTCATGCCAATTCTACTTTTTACCATGTGAAAATTATCGTCATAAAGAAATTATTCCAATTCATTAAATGACTAGTTCAACGGAAAATTCTCGCATAAACAATTCCCTGCAAGACAAAATACCATCATACTTTAACAACATAACCAAAAGAACCAAACACCCAACAATCGACCCAAAACCCGACCCAACCAAACGGGCCGAACCCGGGCCTGACTCACCGGGCCTGCCGGTCTGTTTTGGGGCGGTTCTTGGGCCGGTTTTCGGCCTAAAAATAACATCCTCCAACAAGTTTCGTTCCATCATCAAATTAATTCCGTCTTAAGCATAAACAACAACAATAATGATGTAATACTCCACTGAACCGAATGAGTTATTCGAGTGGGGTACTCCCTTGAAGAGGTCCATTGATAGGCTTAAAATCTGACTAGTGCTTAAAGGGATTGTAAGTACTACTAATATCAACAAAGTGCACTTTCTTTTATGGTTATCCATTCAAAAGAACTCCACAGTTAAGCGTGCTTGGCTGGGAGTAGTCTTAGGATGGGTGACCTCCTGGGAAGGCTTCCGGGATGCGCATGAGTGAGGACAAAATGTGCAATAAAGGACCCGTGTTGATCTATGGGCCATGTACACAGCCTGGTGAGCTATCATAAGTAACCGCTCCCGACCCGGTTTGGGCCGGGGTGTTACAAATGAACTTTAACAATCACAAATCATGTAAAGGTAACAACTTTTCATAACACAAATCATATAATCATCCAACATACAACAAACACATAATAACACACAATATTTGTAGCATTAATTCGTCGAGTAACTCGGAAAAGTTACCTTAAGCTAATAAAGACAAAATATAAACTTGAGAAAGCATCTAAAAACCGAAATCACTCTCCTTCTTCAATAATATATGGGTCTCCTAACACATATTCATATTCTTCACCTATAAGAAACACAAAAACACAATTATTAAGCCTAAAATCGAAACCCTAGGAAGACGAGTCTTAAAATAAAATTGGGGGAAAAGAAAATAAAACTTACTACTAGATGGGGAATGATGAGAGGAGTCCAAAGATATAAATTTTATGAGATTTGGTTGAGAAATGAATGAATTATGGAAGATTTAGGTTTTGTAAGGGAGATTTAAGATGAATTTTGGTGTTTTTGGGGTTTGGAGGTATGAATAGAGAGAGATTGAGAAAATGGAGAAATGAAAAATGAAAGGGGTATGAGAGAGGGGTTGGACGGTTGGGTAGGGGCTTTTGGTAAGTCAATTGTTTACGTTTTGAGGTTCGTTTCGTCGGTAATTAGAAATATTCATCGGTCGTGATTTCCGAGAACATTAAAGTTTTTAAACATTTTTTTACTGAAAGATTAAGTACTCATACGCCCTATGACCAAACCGATTTACCTAACGAACTTAAGAAATGGAAAAATCCCAATTTTACGACTTTTGTCAGAAATCTGTTTTATCAAAGTAAAATGTTTCAATATAGTTTAAATTACTTTTAGGATTAATTGATAGAAATACTCCAAACTATGCGTGTCCTGCTCAAAATACTCTCAACTCTATTTTAACTACCAATATAACCAACTAATACCCTCTTTCGCTTTTATTATGATATATGACCGACTACCTGCTAAGTAAGTGAATAAATTTCTAACCCTCCTTTAACCCCTCTTTTTCTCTTTATTTTTCTGTTAATCTATTCACCTAAGCACACCATTAAAGCTCAGTCTCTTCTCCAACACACACAACTCCATTATTGATCTAACTCCACCTTGCACAACTTTCCTACCACCCTAACCCAACTCATATTGTCAAAACCACCAATCATCCATCTCACCGAAAACCGACTCATCAATGGTATGCAAACCCTCGCAAAACGACCTTTCTCCACCCTGTACCACTTCAAGTCAACCTCGACACAATCGTCGATTCCCCCACGAACTCATCTGCGCTAGTATTGTAATTTAATTTTCATTTTCGGGTAAATTTTTAGTTCTATTTCTAATTTAAAAATTGGATCTAGAAACATGGAGGCGTCTTAATCACGCAGTGGTGTTGGGGAGATGAGTGGAGTACATGGAGGTAGGCAGAAGGGAGTACTAAATGGGAGAGAGGAGTGACATGCGTCTACAAACATTTTTTGGAAAATAAAGGGCCCCCCTCATTGTCCCCAGATTTTATGATTAATCAAATATGTACTTCTTCCAGAAACGTTTTTGGAGATGAATAGCGAAAGAAGAATAGATAGAGATAAAGTGGTAATGTGTTTGCAGTGGATTTGATGTTGTCTTTTGAATAAGTTTATTTTTTAATTTGTTTGTGTTGTTGGTCCAATCGGACAACTGTTAAATTGTATATTGTTCGATTTTTGGTTTTTGATTTTCGATATATAATACGGAATAACTTACTATAAAAAAAAATAAAAAATTGGAAGAAAGAGATATAACTTGTAAAGGAAGAAGATGAAGAATAAAGAAGGGATAAAGAAAGAAGATGAATATTCATAAGTAAGAAGATGAAGACTCATAAGGAGAAAAAATGGGTATAAAAAGAGAATGACCTGCTACAATAAGTTAACGAAACAACCAATTCTATTCAAAGCGAAGGAGGACATTAGTTGATTATATTGGTAGTTAAAATAAAGTTTAGAGTATTTTCAGCAGTACACTCATAGTTCGGAGTATTTCTATCAATTAATCCTTACTTTTAAACATTTCTAAATCATCAAAAATAATTACATTACTTCAAAATAAAATAAAATTATATTTTAGCAAATTATTATTATTTCAAATAAATTAATATTAAATTAAAATAGATTAAATTATTATTTTTAAAGTATAATAAAGGTCTTCAAATTACGGGGTGTTACATCACGTGCATCTCTTCCTCACCAAACCGCCGAGCTTCTTCTACCACACGCAGAAACCAGCAGCAGCGACGGTCGATTCCGAATCCGACAACCTACTGCTCCTTCTCTTTCGTGCTCCACCTCAACACCCACCACCGACAGCTACTCCTCCATTCATCAGCCACGACCAGAATAAACGGTGCTCCTTCTTGTGTTCATGGCGGTTCGACCACCATAGCAGCGACACCACTACTCGCACTCGCAAGCATTCGCAGCAGCTCCGCCGCAATCGAGTTTGGACCACGCACCACAAGTCCACAACTGATGCTCCTCTGACTCCAACCTGACAATTGCACCACCGCCCAGATGCACGTCCGTTCAACCGCAGCAGTTCGCACCTCCCCTGCGCCTATCACTTGCTTCCCACAACCGCCATTAATTCGCATAGCAGCACCACCTTTGTGCTCCGCCAGGACAAATACACACCCGTTCAGACCACCTATGTGCTCCTCCGTCACCGAACAACCACCATTTTTGATAGAAGATATTATAATCCAAACAATTTTAATCATCAATTACGAACAAGTTTTTAGGTTTTGTTGCAAGTTATGAAAATTTCAGAACGATTTATTGAGTTACGACCCGTTTATTTTCGGGTTTGATGTTTGATGAGAGAGAAATGTTTTGATGAGAGAGGGGGGAGAAGATGAAGTGTTTACGGGAGGACATGAGCGAAGAGAGCACGTGACTTTTTAATTTTTGTTTATTCTTTTGCCAGATGGCAACCTTTTAGTGGATGGGACAGGAAGTGGGACAAAACTATGGGACAGGTGATCCGGACTGCTCCAACACCCGTATGACCTTTTCCATCCAATCTCTCACCTTCTCAAAACCCATGGGCCTCTGGCACATCCAAACCTAGCTCCTTCCAAACCCCACGCAATTGTTTTGCCTTTCTTTCTTTTTCGCCAAGTCTGAAGTCTCAACTAGGGATGTCAATATCACCCGAATCCGATCAAACTCCGATCCACCCGACTCTAATGGACGGATGAAAACCCGACTTAAATGGATGACGGATGGATGATGGATGAAACGGATGACGGATGGATGACGGGTTGGATGAAAATTATTTCACCCGTCATCCATCCATCACCCGATAGTATTAGTTTTTCTTTAAAAAAAATAAAATTAATATATTCTTAGATGTAAAATATTCAATTATGTATGCATTTATTTTTCTTGCTTTTTCTTTAATTTCAATTACCACTTCAGATTTAGGTAACCATCATACATCTCCACCTACAATAGTGTAAACAAAGACTTAATTGTGTTTTACGGAGTTTGCATAAGAGCTTTATGCAATTCTCACAAACCTCTGTAAAAAAAAACATCCTTATTAGACGAACAAGTTTAAGTAAACTAAAAAAAATTATCTAACTTGACTTTTAGCGTAAATTTTCATCATTTTAGCTTAATAAATGTAATCACCCGTTATCACCCGATCCACACGTTTCATCCGTGGATGACGGATGGGTGGATGACGGATGATAAGTTTCATGGATGACGGATGGATTGGATGAGATCCCGATCCGAACCCGATCCATTGACATCCCTAGTCTCAACACCCCTTTGTCCCTACCCCCCCCTACCCACGCAATCTCTTAACCCTTCCGTCAAACATTAAACCCTTAATAAACCACCCCCCTTTTGATTTCACTACCTTCTATCACCTTCAACAATGGCGACGTCAAAGCTCTCAACTCTCGCCGCCGCCGCGACGGCAGCAACGGTAGCGTCTCTATCAACACCTTCTAACCACGCTTACGCCGACGTATCTTCATGGTTTCCTCCCTTCTCCAAGTCTCGTTCTCCGCCGCCGCCGCTGCCGCCTTCATCGTCGGATAATTCTTCTTCGCCGGATAATGACGCCACCTCCGCCGACGAACCTACTGGTCTCTCCTCGGGTTTCGATCCTGATGCACTTGAGCGCGGTGCTAAAGCTCTCCGTGAAATTAACAGTTCTACTTATTCTAAACAGGTTTGTAATTTCTGTATTGTGTGTATTTCGTTCATTTGTTTACCTTTTGATTGAAATACCGCTCACAAAGGAAAAAAAGTTAATTAGTAATTGATGATGATTTATGAATGTTATTGTGATTGGATAATTTTAGGTTTGAAGTAATGAGAAATCAGGAAAAGACTCGATTACAAGAGGTTGAAGTTGACAAAATTAAAATGGAGATTCATCATACTCAGAATGCTATTGTAAGCTGTTCTCTTCTCTCTTTCTCTCTTTTCGTTACGATTTCGCTTACATATGGTGCAAAACTAGTAGAGTTTGTTGCTTAAAGTGTAGAGGCCTTCCTCCGATTGTAAGGAATATGAGAATTTGGAGAAAAGCTGTTTTAGCTTGAACTTTGTGTACATTTGCTAAGAACAATGTTTTCATCTGTAATTAAAAACTGTGGTATGGGGTTTAGGAAGTAAACATTCTCATACAAAGTTGGGACGGGTTTGTGATTTGTAAGAGAGATTGATTGTTGATGCAGAATATTTTGTTATTGTGCTATACGAAGTAATAGATTGAGATTTGTGCTTTGTTACGCGGAATATAACCATTGTGTTACCAATGTTTTCGGCCTCTTTTTTGGACTAGTTTGTTCACCCCTTTCCTCTGTAAAGGTGATGGGCGTACGAAGGAAGGTCTTGAAAGACGATTTTGTGGCATCAATATTGGTACTTTGAGCATGTGGTTGACCTAGTTATGAGTTCTGATTATAGGACAGGCTTTGTCATCCATATTCTACATTATTTAGTGTTTATGGAGACTGGAGAGTTGTAAGTAAATAATAAATATACAGCAAAATTACATTGTTTCCTTCCAGTTAGACGACCAAGGATAACCGTCTGGCTTGGAGGGAAGACAGCAGGGTATGGCCGAAGAACAGAGGCAATTGTATCAGCAACAAGCCCAAGTTATAGCTCAAGTGATGCGACAAGAAGACGAATTGGCCAGAAAAAGAATGCAGGCAAGTACAATCACTTTTATCACAAATTATTGCATCACCAATTGCTAATTCTCACCAAATTCTGCAATTCTTTTTCACCCTCTTGTTTTGTATCTCGTTACATTCTGTTTCTCATGTTTTGTATGTAGTAAGTAATTTTGAGGCTGTTTCTTTTCTGTCTCCAGACTATGTCAGTGATCTCTATTTTCTTAGATGTATTCGTTCATTTGTTCCTAATAACTGTTGTGACACATTTTGCAGCATGACCATGAAACTCAAAGAAAAAATAATGCTGAACTGGTCAGAATGCAAGAGGAATCTTCCTGGCGTCAAGAAAAAGCACGTCGAGCCACGGAGGAGCAGATTCAGGCTCAACAGCGTCAAACCGAGAAAGAGAGAGCTCAAATTGAACAGGAGACCATACGAGTTAAGGTCATGGCAGAAGCCGAAGCCCGGGCTCATGAAGCAAAATTGACCGAGGATCAAAATAGGAGAATGGTTATAGAACGGCTGAGTGGGGAAAAAGAAAAGTGGCTTGCATTGATTAATACAACATTTGGGCATGTTGAAGGTAATTGACTAAGCATGATGGAGTATTAGTGAAAACTTGTGCTTGCTATGGGCTTGGCTGGCACTAACTTGCAAGTGTTCTTATATTCTTATGATTCAGTCCTGCTTCATAGGTCTCTTCATGTTGAGCACTGCTATAAAAGTTAATGTTAAAGTTGGTTAATTTAAATTTTATGTACTACGTGTTCATGATCCTGCATTACTGTCCACGTTTCCTGCTGAGGATTTTAGCCCCCTCCCTCGTCAAGACAAATAATACCTAAATGTAAACCCTTATAAGGGCTGTCCTTGCTTACATCGGCGCTTGGAAATCGCTGATGTTAGCTTGCCTCTTTTCAATGTGGATGATGTTCTACTATTATCAAACATCACCTTTCTGCAAGACTTGGTGATCTTTCGAATTCCTTTTACTTTTTGTACACATGGGAATATGGCTTTAAATCTTCCATATATAGGGACTTTTGCTATGTTGTTAAAGCCTTTTATACATTGCTTATCTATTTTTCTGCAGGTGGTCTTAGAGATTTACTGACCGATCGGAGCAAGTTATTTATGACTGTTGGTGGAATAACTGCCCTTGCTGCTGGAGTTTATACAACTAGGTACCTACTTTTATTTTTGCGCGTTGCCTCCAGCCATACATCATTATGCTCTAAGTTTTCTTCAAGCTACTTCATATTATGGTTCCTTCAGTTGATGCACAAGGTTACTTTATAGGCAATTTACATTCTATGGGAACGAACCAAATAGTTATGAGAATTTACAAGTAGTGTATTACAAGCAAGTGTTTCTATTTAAAACAAATTTCATGTATGTTGATCTTTCAAGAGTAGAGGTTGCCGTGTGATCTCAATCATGTCATCTGACTTTTGCTGTCTCTTGCAGAGAAGGTGCTAGAGTTTCCTGGGGATACATTAACCGTATACTAGGCCAACCATCTTTGATTCGAGAATCATCAATGTCCAAGTTCCCTTCGTTAGCTTTGCCTTCACGTGGGCTGAAAAATGTGCTGAGATTTAGTACATGCTGGTGCAATCAAAGATTCAACAATTAAGTCTGGGTTTGATAATGTTGTTCTTCACACGTCATTACAGCGAAGAATTGAGCAACTTGCACGAGCTACAGCAAATACAAAAGCTCACCAAGCACCTTTCTGTAATATGCTTTTTTATGGGCCACCAGGCACGGGCAAAACGCTAGTTGCAAGGGAAATATCTAGAAAATCGGTAAGTATGGTCTCATTCTCCGGATTTTGCTGTTTGTTAGGGTAGGAAGCTATTTTACAGTTCTCTTCAGCTGTGCTAGACCGCCACATGTGGTGTCTGATCACTTTAGCCCAGACAACCTTAGTTTTCCGTACCTTATTTCTGCTGTTGATATGCAGTTTTGTTATGACTTAATACTTACACACTCCAGTATGTTATGACTTATTAAGGTGAGTATTTAGTTTAAATATAATGAACCCACCTAAAACCTAGAAGCAGTCATTCATTTTGAAGTATGTATATATCTGATTTACTCTTATTTTATTACTTTATAACCACCCACAAACAAAGGGAAAAAACACTGAATTGAAGGGAGTATTAGTCAGGTATATTCATAGACTTTATTCAATTCTGTTTCATGGGTTTTTTTTTTAATTCTTCATTTGCTGTTTTTTTTGTGTCAAATTTGGCTAATTTTTGGGGATTTTGTATGTTTTTTATGCCAAAGTTTGTAATTTTGCTTGATTTAATCTTTGAAAATAGTGATTCTGGAAATTAGATATCATCTTCATACTAAAGTTTGAATCTTTCCTTAATTTTACCAATAAAATTGCAACTTTATACATCAATTCTGTATTAAAGTATGTATTTTTACCTAAATTTTGTTGTTTGTTGATTGTTTGACATCTTCAATCTTAAAGTTGATATCTCGGGTTACTTGATTATTGTAACTTTACTTAATTTAAGCTTATGAAAATAGTGATTCTGGAAATTAGATATCATCTTCATACCAAAGTTTGAATCTTTACTTAGTTTTACCAATAAAATTGTAACTTTATATATCAATTCTGTATTAAAGTTTGTATTTTTACCTAAATTTTGTTGTTTGTTTGACATCTTCAATCTCAAAAGTTGATATCTTGGGTTATTTGATTATTGTAAGTTTACTTAATTTAAGCTTTTGATTTGAAAATAGTGATTCTGGAAATTAGATATCATGTCCATGCCAAATTAGTAATTCTGTTATCTAGATGTCTTCTTCAAATTAAAGTTTGTGTCTTTACTTAAAATTTAGCATCGAATTTGTGTCTTGATTTAAGTTTGTTGTTTGTTCTAACTTTTTATGTATATGTATTGGGTTACTTGATCATTCTTGCTTCGTTTGCTTATAATAAATTTATAATTGTCTGAGCTCAATTAGTATATGGTAGAGGTTCAATATTTGATTGCATTGTTGGGTTAGAGATGAAGGAAAATGTCGATTTTGTAGCCTATGTTAATTCAGGCGATTAGTAGTTATTGTAAAGTTGGTATCTCTAGTATAAGCTGATATATTGCAATGAGTTGTCTTAGATTCTGTCTTAAAATATTGTATTTTTACCTAAATTTAGTTTTTGTTGATTGATAAGCATTTCACTTCAGAAGTTGATATCTTTCAAGTTGTTAACTTTATTAGCGCATTGGCTTATTCTTTCTCTGTTCGAACAACTGAAAGTCGTTTGCTTATAAACATTAAGTTGTTTATGCGCTATTGCATTGGCTTCTTTATGTGATAAAGATTGAATCTTTGATTACATCGTTGGGTTGCGGTATCCGCACTATCTGGGAGGAGACTTTGGGAATTTTTGACTTTTTTGGGCTATCTTACTTCAAGAGATTTGTATTATGGAGATGTGGATAGGGATGACGTTAAGGATTTTACAGAAAACCATTGCTTGAAGAGATTATAACTTTTGCCTTTTATAATCCCCCGCGTTCGTTCATTTGATTAAAGATTGAATCTTTGTGTTTATTCATAGTTTTGATATTTGTCATCTTTGTAGTCTGCATTTCTTTTATCTTGGTTCTTGCTGCTTGGTGCAGGCAAATTTGTTGCTTCTTTTATATTTATATTTATATATACTGATTCAGTTATTTGGAAATTTATTTTTATTGCTGATTTTTTTTCTTGCAACTTTAATTTGCGGACATTTAGTTGTTTTCTGCCGCTTTCTTCGAACTACAAGGAGTGTTTGTGTCTCAAGTTTGTCTAACTTAATTTTATCCCTGAGTCAATTTTTCTGTATCTTTACTTAACTGCAGCATCAAAATGAATATTTTGGATAGAAATCTATATTCGAGTTTGAATCATTGCCTAAATTTTTTTGATACTTTTTAAGATTGGTTAGCTACTTCTGCTAAAAGTTGATAACTATGATATCAGTTCTATGTACAAGAAAGGTGTTTATGGTTTCCCATTAGTCTTTAGTCATTTACCGGTGTAAGTGTGAAACAATATTTATAATCAGCTCTTCCGAGAGACCACAGCTTTCTTACTTGATTATTCTGATGTCCTCTTTCATTTCAGGAAAATAAAAGTACCCAAGTGTTGGTAATTCTTTTTGTTTATAGGGCTGTCAAAGTTGGTGGCGTTGTCTTACTTTATCAAATTCTATGGCCACTCTAATCCCAGCTGAGAGGGTAAGCTTTATTTTACCTTGTTAAATTATTGGACTTCGTTACTTTTTACTTTAAAATTTCTCATTTAGTTGTGTAAAAATCAGAATTTGAAGTGTTTTGATGCAGAAACTTTGTTCTGAATAAAAGTTATTAGTTTCGATTCTTTACTTGAGTCTTCGTGAGTATGGTATGTAAATACACTTCATAAAGGAACTGCATGTCACCGTTGTGTTATTTTCCGTTATGTAACTCCTATAGAAAAATGCTGACATTATGGTTGAATCAAATGATATTTATGAATGTCGTCTTTTTTGCTGTTTTTTATGAATCTTAGTATTTACTGTCTGCTAATTTGTAAAACACAAACATATGGAAACAATGGCGGATCTGGGGGATGGATTGGGTGGACAAGTGCCCTCACCGGCATTCCAGAAAATAATTATATACAAGCTTAACTATATAGCAGATTATCTTTGTAGCCCAAGTGGTAGTAGTGCTAACTTCTTGCATAGAAGCCGAGGGTACAATTCTTGTTGGTGACCCTTTTTATTCAGAAAACAGAGTATTTTGGGATTAAAAATGGCATGTTGGGAGGATCGAAGTCATCGAACCCCAAACTTTGAGGTAGTAAATTAACTACTTAACCACTACACCATTACTATTCCTGATTCATTTGGTTATTAAACATATTTATCAATAGTTATAAAAT
>JAGPOY010005711.1:0-10817 GCA_018983105.1 Silene uniflora
GAAAATATATACTACTAGGTTAGTGGCAAATCTTGGATGAATTGTCGTCTCTAATATTTTTTTACCTAATATCAAACTGAAATGATAAAGGAGTATATATTTATCATACTTTTGAACAATGTGATTGGGGCGAGATCAGCAGGGGCCTTGCCCCCTGCTCACATGAGTGAAGATCCGCCGTTGTCTGTAAATGTTTTAAACCTATGTAGACCACATTATGAGGCATATCAATTATAATGCAACCACCGGTCCGAACTCCGAAGAACAAGGCTTAACTGACATTTAATAACAGTAAGCAGTATATAGATTTGTTTAATGCATAATGTCAGATTGCGAAAAAAAAAATTGCCTTTAAAGTATTGACCTTATGAAGCTCTATCACCATGACACCATGTAATACTCCAATCATTAGATTAGGGAACTCACATTTGCAGCAAGTTACATGGCCACACTGAAAGACCATCCTTTGATTTTGGAGAGTTTCCTGACATATAGGACACATGTCCACTGCCGTTTTGACGCTAATTCCATTCTTCTCGAGAGAGTCCAGTGGAACAGCTGCCTCGCTCGCTGAATTAGTTTTATGTTTTGATATTACAAGACCCTGTAAAGAAAAAGTGGTCCAAATTAGAATATGCTACAAAAATATATTGTTCCAGAACATCTGAGATTTAATTTGTAAGACAAAGAAATCTTGTGAAAGATTTGCGTGGAGACACTAATACAAAGTGCTTCAGGAAAAAAATGTTGCATGGAGAGTGAATTATAAAATAGAATATATGGAGTAGACGACAACTAACTATATTACACCAAAGATAACAAATAATAGATTGGTCATGACAGACAGACATTAGCATAGACATTTCACACAAGTAACAACAAAAAATGCATATCAGTTCATAATAGAGAGACAATCACATTTGGCATGATCGACTGAACCATCTTAGTAATTTAAAAATTCACTCACTGTGTATTCTGTAAGCTAAAAATATTATAAATAACAAAAGTGAACCTGCAAATATCGAAGTTTTCCTCTTATCCGTGATAACGTTCCCAAAGATACAAATTTTTCACTCGAATTTTCAATGCTAGCAACATCAAGCTCTTCAAGGCTTAGAGCATCAATGCTATTATCCTCATCATTCTCCTTTAAACGTAGCCTTGAAGTTGCCATCTTAATTTCATCATGTGCAAGAAGAAGCTGAGCCTGAACAGTAGCCAGTGATCGTGCATGAGCATATTCCTTCCTCATCCCCTAAACCATTGAAATTAAATAATTACCATAAGAACTTTTCCTCAAAGAAAAAAAAAAATAATTACCATAAGAACAATCACATAATAGAGCTAAGCAAGTCACAAAAAATGTAAAACGTCTTTTGTTTTTAAAAAAATACGAGAATTCAGAAAAGGAATTTACTGTAGTTATTAAAAACATAATAATGATAGCTGGGGATGTAATCTATATTAAAAAAGAAAAAAAAAATTAACGTGAATATACGTAATTGCACTAGTATGATGAAAACCACAAAACCAATTGCACATGATCAAGAATTGCCTTGAATTGCCTTCAAAGGTTGGAACTAAAATCAAATATTAAGAAAGGCAAAATGGTTGTGAGTAGATGCCAGCAATATAGTCATACCTCAAGAAGAACTAGGTGTCTGTTTGCTTCGGCTACACCTTGTCTTCCTAATTGCGCCTTAAAATAATTCCTTATAACACCTAGGATTATTTCCAACTCAGAGGGGGATCTTGAAACCTATGAAACATATAAAGAAAAAATTCATGAGCAAGATGTACTCTGATGTAGAGATGTAGCAGAACAGATCAAATTGCACGAATCTATCAATAATATTTTATTACCTAGTAAATAAAATGGCATAGGAAGGATGAAAGAACAACCAAGGAGGAAAATCATAGAACCAGAAACCAAGAAAGTGTTCAGACCACATTCCTCACTATTGACCTTCACTTTAAAATTCACAAGTTGCCTACACAAATACTTCTTCTCTTCAAATCCAAAACCCCAATAAATTCAAATTTTCTCTCACGAGGAAGTGGGACCCAGGTTTTTGGTTTTGAAGGGAAGGAGTATTGGCTACTAAAGAAAACTTAACTGATCTTAGGGACTGTATGGTAAAGTGACGAGAACGGAGTGGAATCAAGAATGACAATGGAAGGAAAGCAAAAGAAAGCCTTCCAATTACCCACAACATTGGCTCATTAATTCAGACCCTTAATTCCCTCGGGGTCTGGGTCTCTAGTATGGATGTGAAGAACCCTTTGGGTTATGATAGAGGAATTTTAGGAGGAAATGATAAATCAACCGAACATCCAGGAATGGTAGAATCCAACCCCCCTCATAAATTTATACTAACTCGAGTGAAGTGGCCCATTCTCAATAAAGACAGATTCTCAGGAATTAGATTGCTCCAGAGAATGTCTATTATATTGAGCTCACGTCCCTAAACTATCCCCCACGACTTTTAAAAATCAGACAAGCAGAGTATCACCATATAAAAGTAACCAAAAAATTACATGAAGCATCATGGCAAGGCAGGTATACAATATTAGCCAGTGCCTCAAAGGGTAAGGAGCGGGCGGATATACACATCTTTATCCCCACCCATAGAGATTAGAAAACAAGGAGGTATATCGTATCACCCGGAATGATAATCGTGCACAGATATGTATCAAATGATGGCTGCGCTATATAAGAAGGCACACAATTTACCAAGTCATTTTACTTTATTCCATTGTATTTCAAAGCCAAAAAATAATGAGACTTTGCCTTCATTGGAAAATGGCAAGGAATCTAACATAACAGTTCCCTTTTATGGGCCAAATAATGTCGATGCAAAGTGGCCACTATTTGTAAATGTCTTTTGGTGTGTGTCTGGGAGGGGGCATGTGCTCACCACTAGCATTTTCCCAACATCCCTTTTGCCAGACACTGTCGAATTCTGTTGTAGATTTGACATGAAAGTATTCCTTTCTATGTTTCTTTTTTGTAGCTCTAATGCCTCCTCAGCAGACTCTATAACTCCTCCATCGTTGCGTTGTTTGAGAAAGAGCCTAGCCTCATAAGCCTATGACATAAGAGGCATAACAAATTAGAAATTCGCCACGAGCAGAAATGCATTCTCAAAAACATTTAAGAAGACAGACCTGGAATGATTTATTCAGTTCACAATGAACACATAAAGGACCATCCCTGTTGAGAAAGCAACCCGAACAGTCGCGTACACGTGCAATATCTTCATCTCTTGGGTTCTCCGTCCGCTGATCAATTTCCAGCAGATTATCTAATACCTTTTTACGAGAAGCTTCTAATAAATCCAATCCCGTTTGAATATAGTATTTAAGTGAACTAATAGACTGGAATCTGAAAGGAGATCAAAGAGATTGATTAAAAGATAGGAAAAATAACATAACTTCCCCTGATA
The DNA here is from genome assembly GCA_018983105.1 of Silene uniflora. Classification (NCBI taxonomy): domain Eukaryota; kingdom Viridiplantae; phylum Streptophyta; class Magnoliopsida; order Caryophyllales; family Caryophyllaceae; genus Silene; species Silene uniflora. Next base: position 3,447 of record JAGPOY010005711.1, read on the forward strand.
AATGAAACATTCAATTCACCAATAATAACTACCGTAAGCTAATACTTCCTCTGTTCCAATGAATTGTTTAAGTTTTTCAAAATATGTGAGGAGAATTTTGAAAAACGTAAACAATTCAATGGAACAGAGGATGTAATTGGCTATCACTTCAACCAAAACTTTTGAATAATTTACGTGAATAAGCAAACATTGAAAAGGAAAGAAAATTAGGATCTCATCAGAACACCCTCACGTAATAAACATTATGCTACTCATGTTCCTTTAATATTTGTAGACCCTCATAATATGTTGCTCTGGCTTGGGTACGAGTGTCGGACAAGAGTACATAAATATCCAAGTGCCTGACGCAGCGTGACTAAAATTTTGAGACGGAGGGACCCTATCCTAAAATGAGGATATGGATGCGGAGACACGTATTCAAAGCAAAAATACACTTCTAAATTGAAAATATTCCAAATTTTGAGTATACTGAAAAGAAGTTTGACAAAGAAGACTTAAAATCATTAAATATAATACTAAAATGCCATATAAACCTGCTTTCCTCTACTTCCGTGCTGCAAGCCTCAGTAATTCAACTCGAGAAGTGTCGGACTAAAAAGTGCCGGTTAGAGAATCCATACCCATATCTAGGTTGTGGCGTGTCGACACGAGTACGATCCGAAAAGTGAAGAATCGAAGTAACATAGCTTACAAATCATGTGGTATATAATAGTCTTGAAACAGCTAAATGCTAACAAGGATCTCATGAAAGCAAGTATTCATATTAGACCTCCAACCCAAATTTAATGTCCTCGGTTGACTCTGATGGTCAACCAGGACCATTGGTTTCTCCAAATGTAAGTAGATATACAATGTAAAATTTGTCATGTTTGATTCCAAACAACTATTTTTCAAGTTATAATTGTGAAAAACTATAATTGAGCCAAAGACTTTAATACTCTTTTGGGTTCTGGATTATGATGAAATAAAGTCAAATGGCTCACTCAAGTGGCTGCTCTTCGATCTGTAGTGAAGTAGCAGTCCTATGATGCATTTCTCGATCTATTTTTCATCTTGTGTCATTCGGAAACATCTCTTTGTGTTGCTAACAGAAGGATATAACTGTGTACATCCGACATCACCTCACCCAGCAATTTTCGGGAGCCATTGCGGCATTGGGGTAATGTTGTTGTAATTGTGAACAATTTCTAACTATTGTCAATAATGAGACATTACCACCGGTCAAAGTCAACATCATCTGACCTTCAAACTTAGATGAGGACAATATAATTGGATTCGAAGCAGTAACAGGGATCACGAGTCACGACAAGCATTGAAGCTCATTAGCTATTAATATATGTACCGGTCGTAAACTCAGGTGTCAAAGAGAATTCAAATCCTAAAAGTGTAAGAGGTTTGAGACTAGAAGTTACAAGCAGGAACTACCTAAGATATATTTGCATTAAAATTCTAACGCAGCAACATTTAGACAACACAAAATAACAGCCTATTACTGACCGTGAAGCAATTCGCGATGCTTTGGAGATGGTCTTGTTTGGCAAAACTGCATCTTCAATCTTCTGTGACAACTCCCTTGAAGCTTCTTTGTTGTGTTCAATATGTTGAAGAGCTTCCAGCCACCATACTCCATTCTTGAAAGTTTCATCACTCAACGAATCACATACCTTTGGCAAGCAAGAGTTAAAATACCCAACAATAATCAGAAGAGAATACTCGTACTTCTCACGAGTACAATTACACTATATTCATCCACAATCTCTAAAGCATAAGCATAGGAACTTGAACACATTAGATCTGTTAATGGGTGAGTCATAATGAATATAGCGCCATAAATTGCGTCTCTACTGACTGCTACTTCACAAAACCAAAAGTATGGAGGCAGTTTAGTAGGTCACTATGATTTAGAATCATAATCCAAAACCAAACAATACTGAGTCTTTGACACCCAATGGTAAATGGAGATATTAATAAGGGTACAAATATTCATAAAACATTAGCAGGTTCAAGTTTCCGTACAGTTTTAGTTAGAGATGTCATAGCATGATTCGTGTGGATTAGGGAAGTAGAACAGAGAATAAGCAGCAAACAGTCAATGGAAATTGCATAACTAGGGTTTCCCAGTACAAATTGAAAGCTGAATAGGTCACCTGAGTATATGACTTCTGGAACTCCTCTTGAGCGAGGGACAACCTTGCATAGAATGCAGACAAGTACTTGTGCTTCATACTGCCACAAATTTTAATCAAATTTTCAACATGTGTAGTTAGAGGCTCTATATCGCAAACTTTCTGCTCTTTCAGCTCGTTCTTCATGACAACACCAGATTCACTGGTATCAGTCATTTGGAAAAGTGTCTGCTCAAAAATTCCACTTAATTGTCCTTTCAATAGTAATTTCATGGACAAAGAATTTGAAGCTGATTTAAGAATCTCAGCAAGATTATGATGTATATGAATATTTAACAAAGGGTCTAAACGGAAATCTTCAGAATGTTCTTCCGCTAACGCTAATCCTTCTTTGTACAAAGATGCTGCATTAGTTGGTTCACCTCGAAGTATAGCTATTCCTGCAAGCCCATTCAATGAAGAAACAACTTTCCTTAACGCTTCCTCTCCCTCCAATTTCGTCTTACTTATAAGAACCTATTAGATGAAAAAACTTCTGTCAAAAATTCACAGATCAAGTTAATTTTCCAAAGTATAACTTGTTTGGTTGTAGAAAGCGCACCGATAACACTTCTTCCATGGTCAAGGGCGAGTGTTGGAGAGCGCGAATCCCAGATCCTCCTACTTGAGGATGACAACAAGCTTGACGAAGTTTCAGAAGCGAGTTCAGAAGCTTCTCTGCCTCCAAATGGGTGATAAAAGGATCGGGCATGGAATCGGATAATTTGGAACCTGAAAGAGTGATGAGACCTCAACATCAGTCATTCTCGAGTCTACTACCTCTCTCCTCATAAACAGATGTATGACCACTTAAGTTATGCATTAGGTCTAAGTTCAAAAGGCACAACGTGCTCTGAAGCAATGTGACTATTCTGGATTTTGAGGAGGTTTAACATGTACACAAATAATGCTAGGTATAATGGGGCAAAAAGACGGGAATAATAAAAGAACTCGAAGAAAAAACATGGTAATTGCATAATGCATAGTAATGTCTGCTCCTAGCTATGCCTTCTGCAGAAAGCGTATCTAAGAACACCCCAATGCATTTTGGCTACTGGCTACTGGCTACTGCCTTAGTGACCTTGAGCTTAGCGCACTTTTTCAAACTAAGATAGAGGTTCAGAAAATTCCATGACCTGATTCCTTAGTATTCAGAATATCATTTTTGAATCTTCCAACAACTTCACGAGCAACATCCACACAAGATTCATGTTGCCTCTGGTAGAAGTGCTCCTCAACTTTAGAGAAAGAAAGCCAAGAGACTTGTTCCTCCTGTGCAGGAAGCTGTAGCTCATCAGCAACATGTGACTTTGAGGAACGCCACATCAATTGTCTGAATAACTGATGCGTGAATGCAACACATGCAATATCCCTGCGCTGCAGAAGGTACAGGGGTCAGATAGGCAAAAGAAATATTAAAAATCGTTAGAGAACGCAAGTAAAATGATAAAGGCAACTTCACATACGAACAAAATAGTAAGGGGCTAATAACAGCAAAAACAAAGTCAAAAGATACAAAGGAGACGGTAAATACACCCATAGCAGTGTTTCAAAGTAATCCAGGAGACATATAAATCCATATTAATATGGAACAGTACTATATTCACTACGGCTCATCCAGAAACAGCCTCTACAACATTGGGGTAAGGCAAAGTACACCACCCTCCACTCCCTCCTACTCTTCTTTAGGCATGAGCCTTTGTGTCACTAAGCAAATGTTTTTGTAGTTCAATAACATATAAGAGTTACATGATGGTAAAGTGTATTATATAAAGATGCAGACAAGTACTTGTGCACTCACTCTCTCCCTTTCCCATCCCTCTTCCAAAGAGAAATTACCCAAGGATATTGTAGAAATTCTCGAGCCAACAAGCCCAATTTATATCAATAAATTGTAAAGTAATTACATGATCAATATTTAAGCAACATACTTCAACCCTCTAACTTCATAAAATCAGCATTGAAAACAGTACCTCATATGGCTCTCTTATAACTTCTGTCCACCGCCTAAACACATCATATGGACTTGCTTTAAGGAATCTGAGAAGATAGTATAAATCATCCAACTTTCTTTGTACAGGAGTCCCAGTTATACACCAACGATGCCTTGTGTGCAGACGCAATGCCATCTCTGTTGCGGGAGCAACATTACTCTCCACCATTTGAGCCTCGTCTAAGCAAACTCTCCACCAAGATATTCTAGTCAGAAGGGTAGGAACCACAGGGTACCTGTAAAGATGTGAAGAGTGCGCATTAGAAAATGGTGCGGAGAATTTTGTATATTACTTATATTAAAGTCGCTACCAGCCTAATCTAAACTTTGACCCACACTATCCAATCTGTGACATCTACACATCCGAAATATATGTAAAGAATTGATGCAAACAAAAAACATATCCCCCTTAAGAGGATAACAAAATACTTCCTTTACTTGAAGACCTATTAAAGAACACCCAATAACCCCAACCATTGGAAATAATGTCTTCAGCCTCAAATAACAACAAAATAAATCAAAGGAATCACACAATTATTGCCGAATTCTTATATTTCAATACCTAGGTCATTCAGCTACCTTTCCAACCAAGGTTCTCTAAGAATGAACCTTTTACCATTATTATACTAGGAAAAGTCCATTCTTATTTCTTTCACAAAGTCTTACGTAAAATCATCTTAAAATAATTTGCTGCAAGGCCACTTTACACAGATTAAAGTGAGCCCTTTATATATTATTATTCACTTTTTTAGGTAGTGATCCTTATTAATATCATTAATGTTGACATCCATCCTTTTAGTTAGTGACGCACTGGTGCCTTTCATATCATTAACGGCTATTTGACCATAGTAAGTGACCCGTTTAGCTTAAATTATGAGGTGCTCTGCCACAAATTATAGTAAAATTGGTTAAAAGACAAGGCTACCAATCATATACCCCATCAATTGTCCCAAAGTCAAGTGGGAGCCTCATTTGAAGAATAGAAGTAATGCTAACGGTAACTGTATGCTCTCCAAATGTCAGTAGACACCGTAGGATATGTCTCACGTAGCTTAATTCAACCTGTCCACTTTCAAACTTAGTTTTAAAAGGCACAAGATACACCAAGCAGATGAGGGCCTGATGTGATGAGTGGCAAGGCCCTAGGCAAAGGCGCTGGCCTCATAGACTCAAGGCAAAGTATTTTTGCAGACAAATTTGTATTTCCAAAATAAAAATATGTGTGACAATTCCCTTTTTGCATTGTTAAAGAGCTCAAACATGTGAAGGAGTAAAACCTAGAGATAATGTGGTAAAGGAAGGACATGATAAAAGATTAAAGAACTATAAGAAAAAAACAATAACGAATTAGTGCATCTCGCTTAACCCGCCTTATGTAAACGGTTAACAGGAGCGTTTAGACTAGTGCCTCATTGAGCGCCTGAGCCTAGGGCTTAAGCGCGCCCAGGCACGCTTTTTAAAACTAAGCTTTCAAAAGCATCCTTAAATTACCGTTTCACGCAGAGAGGGGAACAGAAATAGACACGGAAATTATTAAGCAAAAGATTATTTACAAATCTGCCAAAAAATCTATAGGAAGTCCATTATCAAAGCAGAGAATGAAGAAATAGCACCGAGAGGAGAAAAACATTATCACTTTTATATACTTCTCTTCAAAACTAATGGATAACCATCATCAGTCCAGAGCAAAAGAGTTATCACATCATGGTAAGGAAAAATTAAAAGCAAGTAGTTCAAGCTGCAATAATATCGATACTAATAGAGAAGAAGTTGAGACATATGAGCAAAACCTTTTGTCATATCTCATTAAGCGACGGTCACCTTCATGCCTCTCTGAGTCATGTGAGAGATCATCTTTTAATACGTCGTACGTTGTCAGCACAATATCAGCAGATGCAAGTTCATTGATATCCATGGCAGGGGAATTCCCTAGAGAAATGTCCCTCACACCCTCGTAGACACAGGTTTTTAAGGAGCCTGGCTTTGTGTGACTAAGTGCAAAATAATAAAAATTAGTTAAACAATAAATGAAAGCTATCAAATATACGTTACGTCAACTAAAATCATGATCAGATGCATTTTCGTGGAAACTACACGCAAACACACTAATGAATGACGAAAAAGATATGTAGATAGCTATTACTAGTAAGAAATAAAAGAAGAGAGCTCACAAAATCTGGCACTACAAGTATCATGATTCACAGAGTGAGATGTGGATTCGGAAGTATTGCCAAAATAGAATACATTTCGAAAAAATATTGGCCGTAATATGTCAGAACTTTATGATTTTGTAATAGGATAGCTTTTGATGGACTTTTGAAATCTTAAACCCTTCCCCATACTTTCACTTTCTCTTCTCACTCCAATCCTATGTTACTTCGACTCGCCTACAAGTAGACCTCAAACGGGTCGTCGAGCAGGGTGGGTCCCGGGTCGGGTCAGAATACGGGTCAACAAATAGTTTTTAACGAATTTATTTTATGACTTTGTGAATCAAAAAATATTTTTAAAAAACTAAAAACATATTTAAAATTAATATTTTAATCATATTCAATGTTTACATTAGTTATACAAACATAATTATAAAATTCAAATTTTTTTGATAATTCTTTTATTATTATTAGAGTTTTTTGTCAGACCATACCTTTTATTTACAACACTTTGTTAACACACTACCTTTACTTTTTTTCTTTGTTAAACACTTCCTTACTATTTATCTTTTTTTGTTTAGCACTACCAAGGTTAACTTTCCGTCAAATATAGTCAACTTCCGTCAGTAACTTTGGTTTGCACGTGTTAATTACTATGACCCTTTACTTCTTTGTCCTTCTTAGTCTATTGTCATTTGCTTCCCCTTTTTACTTCCTTTTTCCACTCATGTAGGAGATCAGTGAACTTAATTTCAATCACCCTATCATTATTGCAACTATACCTTCTTCTCCAGTTTCTTTATTCTTTTTTTGTTTGTGTTCAACATATTTTTTCAGCCTTCTATTCTCCTCCAATAGTTGATTAATCAATCTTTTTTGCCAATCCGCCATTTATTCATCAATCCATTTGTAATAATTGCACTCACGCATCCCATATTTTGGCTTGTATGATTTCCAAGTCATAAACCTTCTCCCTGGATTCTCAAGTATCCAAGAAGTCTTACAAGCAACTGAGATATCTCACTTACATTTAACATTCATCATTGCGGTGTTGGATTCAATT
>JAGPOY010005712.1:0-10649 GCA_018983105.1 Silene uniflora
TCAGTAGTAATATTCAAAGTGAAATCTCGACAGGAGTGTGGCCTTTTAATGATGAATTAAAAACCATGGTTTCCACACACCTACACACTATGTTAATAGAGATTGATGAAGAGAAAAGCGTCTATTAAAGTTAACTGGGAGTATATAACTCGTAATAGTAGCATCACTGACTACGCCATCCTTGGTACCCTAGTACCTTAGAGGCCCCTGCATATGGGCATAATAAACGGGTCGGATACACACAACCTTACACTCATGTTGAAACATCAGTGCAGAAAGATAACTGTGATGAGAATTGGAGAGAACATCTTAGTAAGCAATTTTAGTTTACTCCATCAGATTAGAAATCCAAGGCTGGAAAAAGTGAATTGTGCTCTTGAACTTGATTAGGCTCTCTACCGATTGTTTGGCTACTTCTTAAGACGATATATAACAGTGAAATGGGTGCTTTACTTACAGAAGTGTGCTCAGCTAAAGCCATCAGGTCTTGCATTTTTTCTTCTGCCTGTTCCCTTTCTTGTCTGTACGCTCCATTTTCAGAGTCTAATCTGAAAGTGAAGATATTCTCAGTTAAAACCGATCAATGTCCATTGTCCATTACACTGTAATTCAAAATATAGCATCTTCCTTACTTTAGAAAAAATCGATCCAAATTGTGCCATTGTGGGTCTTTGCAGTGGTTGCCGAATCTGGTTATTTCTTTGCAGAAGACATCCAGTTCCTCCCTAGAATTCGACAGAGAATGTCAATCAAAAGTCAATAAAAAAAACAGTTGGCATCTCCAATAAAGATCCCTATGTTTTAAGTAATAACCTTTTATCCGAAGCCACTAAACTCAGCAACACCTTCGTATCTGAAGAAACCAGATACTGTACGCCTTGCGAATGGATAACCTCCTCCTTGATGAACCTCTCATTTTCTGCAGAAAGAGACTGCAACAGTTTTTCACCTCGAGTGATAGTATTAGCCACTTCAAATGCCAATATCGATATTTTGTTAGTCTTGGTGGTTTTGCCGGTCAAGAACCCGCTACCATTCAAGAACCCGCTACCATTCAAGTTAGTCATTCCACTTCCTAGCGCATCTAACACATCAACAGCCTTCTCTAGCCCAGCAAAACTCGCTCTCCCAATGAATGAGGATCCTCTCGGTGTAACCTACAACATTATTTGCTCCAATGTTACAGCAAGCTATTACTCCCACCAGATGAGACACTAGTTAATAATTTCGTCTTCCGAATTCAAATCCAAAAAAAGACCAATTTTACAAATAACAAATTCATTCAAAACTTAAGCTAAACTACTAAATGGTAGAATTCACACATCAAAATTTCATCATTTATTTTATTAATATTATTTAGATCAAAATTCCAACAAGTAAAATAGGAAATTTTCAACAAGATATAAATTTTCAACATTATTTTATTTTCAACAACATAAATTTAATTTCCCAGAATTCTATCTTATGAACATGAATCAAATATTTAATTTCTTCCTAGACTTTAAATCCAAAATCCCACTTTCCTAGTCAACCAATAAAGCTAAAATTTTGCAATAAATTCCTTAAAGACAATCAAACAGGCATATCCAGCCTATGCTATGCTATGCTATGATCAAACAACCAATCCACAAATCAGCTACTCTAACTAGTACTATGTACTGAGTATTGTTTAAGACAGATATGTCCGTCTTAAATAATAATTGCGCAAGTCAAATAGTGATCAAGGTCTTTTACCCCCATTACCAAATAGTCCCTCCAATTCTATTCATTTCGATATGTTGGTTCTTAATTCTTCTCGCATATTTTGAACAAACGTACGAAAATAAAATGAATACAGTTGAGTATCCCAAATAAAAAATCCAAGCACCCAATCACATGATTAAAATACTCATAGAGTCATCCACCTCATTTATCGCGATCATTAAACACGACAACATAAGCTATTATAAGGCCGTTGTACACAATAAGTCGATAATTGACAATAGAAAACAAAAAGAAGTATACCTTATCAAGATTATCAGTACCAGAAATCCGCAATTCACCCGAGAAAAACCGTTGCGGAGACGGAGAAGGTAATTCATCAAACCCATCAACATTCTTCTTCTTATTCTTATTATTAATCTTCTTCAAATTACCAAAACTCTTCATTCTTCTCAAATTACTATTAAAATTAATCAACAAAGAACTATTATTTCCATTATTATTTGTATTATTTTCAGTAATTTGATTATCCTTCTTGTTCTTGTTCTTCTTTTTTTTAACAATTTGAACTTTATGAAGTTCATCTAATTCATCAGAACTGATTCTTCCACCAACTGAACACGCTCCTCCCATTTTTAGTAATTTCTGAGCAAAACCCAGTTTTCAAAATCAAATCTTTTGAAGAAATTGGCTATAAAATGATGGGAATTTTGAAGAATATGGAGCAAAGACGCGTAATTTGAATGAAAGAACGGAGAAAAGAGAGAGAGGAATGCAAAGGAGAAAGTCTTCTCTCTGGTTTTTGACAAATAACTAAAAGATGAGATTTTAAACGTAATGGGATGTTGAATTTGTTTTCTTTATTCCGCGTTTTTGTTTATACTACTTGTCTACCAGATACTCCACTCCGTCCCGATCCTGATCAATTGTTATCTATTTACGTTTTTAGATATATTAGTTAATTACTTCCTCTATTTAACTCCACTCTACCTATTTCTATTTCATACACTATTCATAATTAAACATTCAATTTCAATTTTCTCTCAATACATAACTTAAAATATATTCATGTGGGATCTTGTTTGATTCGTATTTACGACATTAAGAATATCTAAATTTTATAATTTTCGCAAATATGTAGCTAACGATATTTAGCGCGTAAAACACGCGTTGACAAACGTGAAAAAACAAAGTGGTAGAGTGGAGTTGAATGGAGGAAGTATTATCTATCTCTATTTTAGTAAGTACGGGCAGCTGAGCAACTGGGCACCAAAGCACTCTCTAGATTATCATTATTTTCCTCTAGTTTTTGTCATTTCTTTAATCCTTGAGTCAAAATAAATAAATAACAAATGACTGGAATGAAAGAAGTATAACAAGATTGGTGTTCTCATTTTGTTATTTTTTCTTTTGGCTTATTCAATTAGTTTTAAGACGGGTGTATCCGTCTTTTGTCTATACATGGCTACGTATATCGGTATATAGGACAAGTTTGTTTTTGCTGATATCTAGGCATTTTGCTTTTATCATATTTATGTTATTTGACCTGTCTAAGTTTAAGAGAATAATCGTGGAGAAAATTTCTCATTCGGTTGTTGAGAATTTGAGATAATACTCTTCCTTACCCATTAATGTGTTTACTTACCCCTTAATTAGAGTTGATCATGTGCGGGCCAGTCCGTTTGGCCTGGCCCGCTAGGCCCGCTATTTTAGCGGGCTTGGTCACAGAAAACCAATCGGGCAACCAAAGTAGGTTCCCTAAATTTAACAGCCGAGTATGGACTAAAGAAAAAGCCCATGGGCCGGCCCGCTTAAGTTTTTTTTACATTTTTGAATTTTTTTCTTTATGACAACTTTATAAAAAAAAAAGAAATATTCCGTAGTAACAAACACTAATTATTCGACATTTAGCCCGAATAGAAGAATCTCAGGAATAAAAAGTTGAAAAACAAAAATCTTTATCCTAAATCTAACTTCCAGCATGGAGCAGCCGCACCCTTTCATCTCCAATTATCATCTCCCTTATTAGTCCTTAATCTCTAACCTTAGAACACACTAAAAAATTATAAAATCAAATAATATAGCCAAATTTAGAACATCATTATCTATTTATCTCACTTCTTTACTAGGCCATGGGCCGGCATGCTACATTTGTCGGGCGGGTACGGGCAATAATAGTTGGCCCGTTATAACGGACACGGGCAACACTAATCAGGCCCGCCGGACAATTTTGTTAGGTTAGGCCCGGCCCGTGTCCGGCCCAAGCCCGCCGATGATCACCTCTACCCTTAATGTGTTTTTCATAATCCTTTTATTTGTTTATTGTGACCAAAAACGTCACTCCGTATTTAATTTGGCGCATCTTTTCATTAAAGGTGTATCGATTTTATCCTTAACTGTTATCTGTATACGGAGTATATTTCATTACATGTGCTATAATTTTTTCTTTAGTTTTTAAATGTAACCAATTATAAGAAAATGTATAAATGATTTGTACTTTTGGCCAATTTAGCTAAATTATCGAACAATGCTTATTTTACTAAAGTGCATTGGATAAGACAAAAATTAATTTGGTATGTAAATGAGTCGATGATAAACACGCAAAAAATCTTTGATAAGCAATGACAATGAGGGAGGGGAAGTGGAATAGTAGAATGATAAGATTTGGACCAAGTAAAATGCAATGCAATTGAAGTTGATTCACAAGTGTATTTGTTTATGTGAAGAGCTTGAGTTCACCAACCCCCCGCCTGATTTCATGACATTTGTTTTTGAATTTTCTCATATTTTTCATCGCCACCTAGTCCTCCTTGTTTTGTTAGGCTTCGACTCGACCTTACTCGTCCCGTTGCTAGTTGTGAGTTGTGACTAGTGGGTAGACATAGTTAACAACACCGCTAGTCCGACTTGGCCCGACCAGACCAATCCAAGTTGTCGAACCAACTCTCAACGGCATGTGCTGGCCTGCTTGAGACTCATGCTGGCTCGCTAATTGGCTGGTTTAGGTGTCACGATCTGGTTTTTTGTCGGATTGTAGTGCGCACTCTTATCCACACCAAAACTGGAATACAAGCAACAAAGGGTGTCTTAATAGTGTGGGATCGCCCACTAGTACCCTTCTAGTATCTCGGGATTGCGTGTCGGTAATCCAAGTCAAGACTGTGATCGCCAATGGTCAAAACACAGGGGCAATAAAAATAAACAACACGATTATTGAGCAAGCAACAAGCATTCTTAGGCTTAAAGATAGAAAAGTGTTTTTTTTACTGACTATCATTCCTTAAGAACCCTTGTACCTTTAAACATTGACTCTCCGGAGTAGTGATATGCTCTCTAAGACGTCATCCGTTAGGAAGGACGTATCGGACCGCGTTTCTTTTTCTCCCGGTTTTCCTGCCGCGTGTCCGGAGTCGCTTTATGAGTACTCCATTAATCAATTTTTCATGATTATCCAAGTTTCACGCAATGGAGGTTTATTGCATACCGACACCCTCAAATGTCATCCGTTTCTCCTCGAAATTTCTGTGGCCGCATTATCTGATTCAAGGAACTGTCCGTGTGATTTACAAACATTTTTGTTCCGAGACCCTAAAATTCCGAAAACTGTGTATTACACTTCAATTTGAGCAGCTCGGGAGGCGTATCCAGTTAGATTTTTTCCTTCCGATTTTCCTATGACATGTGACATGTATGGGGTTCTTTATCGGTTACCAACTTATCCAATTCGATTTTGGGCCGAAATAACAAGTATTAATCCATTTTTTCACGATTTGTTTCCCCGAGACTGATTTGTCGTATACTGACATCCTCAAATCTCCTCCGTTGCTCTTAAAAAATTGTGTAGCCGCTTTATGTGACCCGAGGAACAGTTCGTGTGACTTACGGATATTTTTGTTTGGGGATTGTGGAATCCCGAAAATCGTGTATTACACTTCGATTTGAGCTCTTTGGGAGGTCGTATCGAGTCACATTTCTTTTATTCCCGGTTTTTCTACCACGTATTCGGAGTAGGGCTAGGAGGTACATTATCCAATTTCATCCCTAAAAAACAAATATACATCGCTTTTATATGATTATCTGAGTTTCGGTCGAGACTGGTTTATCGCATACATGCACCCTCAAACCTCCTGAGTTGCTCCTCAAAATTTACGTGGCCCGCTTGACCTGACCTGAGAAACCCTTGTGTGCACTTTTTGCTTTGGGATTCAGAATTCTTGAAAATCGTGTATTACACACTTCAATTTGAGCCGTTGAGGGGCTCACACGGAGCCACATTTTTTTCTCCCTGTTTTCCTACCACATTCCTGGGGTTGGTTCAGGAAATACCTTATCTAATTTCATACCCAAAAGCAAATATACAACACTTTTATACGATTGTCCGATTTTCGGTCGAGGCCGGTTTATCGCATACCTTCACACGATCGTTGTTACTTGCTACTCAAAATTTGTGTGCCTCTTTATTTGACTCGGGGAACACTTAATTCGATTTTCGAACATTTTTGTTTCGGAATCCTGGAATCTCATAAATCGTGTAGACTTGACAAACCGGTCGGATCCTGTCGGATTCATATTCGTGTCACGTAAATGGGTCACAAACTCTTCAACCCAAATTGAGGCAATTAAGTTTCGTTCGTGTCCGTGTCAACCCACTTACATTAATGTGTCATCAAGACTCAACGCTAACGCCGTTCATTTCAATTTAACATCACTAATCCAAATGGTTGAGTTTATGAACAAGCAAAGTAATGTTGTTTGACAAAATAATCAAAACTATTTACTCTCTTAAAAATCACTCACAAACACGATACAAGGAAAAAAAAAAACCGGAATTTAAAACCAAGATATCAAGATTATCACACAATTCCTGAGTCTTAACACTTAACGACAACTCTGCTTTGATTTTCAAACCAGAATACTCGGAATCAAACATATTGTATTAGCCGAATCTACATCGACATTACCATATATGTAGATACAATTGGAAGTTTGACAAAGTGGGTGTGTGATGAGATACATCATGAACCAAGCAAATAGGCAGCAAATAGAGACGTGTGATGTAGCCGTTGACTTAGTTCCAAAATTTGAATAAGAAAATGTCAGCAATAAAATTGATTGACTAGTATTCAATCTGAATTGGAAAATCAAACCACAATTGCGTGAAATGTTCAATTAGTAACGCGTCAATAGGTAATTGGCTCGAGGCTTCCTTATTTTATACCATCACTTAACTTTATTTTACTTTTTTATTACTCTTTCTTCTGAGAATTACAGTCACTTGTACGTGTAGCTTGTAACTGCGCCTTACATGTCTTGTCCAAGCTGAGTAAAACCAATTTTGATCTAGATTATACAGTTTGACTAGGTTACTATTTCAACTGTCCCAATCTGATCTTACACATTTACACTTTCGAGAATTCTTATTTGTTACGATACTATTCCATTTCCGTTACATGCTTGTGACCTTTCACACGGAGAAAGTTGGAGGGTAACTGGGAGAGGGGTCGTGACTCGTGAGTAGAATTACCCAACTTGACATCACCATGCTCATTTCTCAATTGTATCGCCAATTACCGGGTAACAAGATTTTAGTTACCATGTTTACAAACTAATTATATTGAAGTCGAACCGTCTTACATAAAACTAACTCTAATAAACACTCGCTCCAATTCCTAATCGAGGGCACAATTTCAGCTCAAGTCAATTCAGTCCGAGAGTAAGAAACCTTAACACTAGTTATCAATGTCCACAATTTAACATGTGGATTACAAAAATTCCAGCAACAAACAAAAGAATATTCAATGTTCATATGTTGATTGCAACATATAATTTTAATTTAATTTTAAATATCAATTTCAATCTAAAAGACAAAAAAATTAGAGATTATAGTTGAAATTAGAGGCACTCAGAATGAAAAGGACTTCTCAATAATTAAATAAATATCAATGATCGACAAATTAAATTAATCGATCTCATCCAACGAGTCAAATTAATCCTCATCGTGCCAAACACATTAATTTTTAGAAATTGAAAGCTTTTCAATTTTCAATTAGTCGTAATTAATTTTGAAAGATCAAGAAAAATTAATGGGGACAAATGAGCATTCAGAATGAGTAGGAGGTAATTAATTCCTTTCATGAAGTAGTCGGATTAATATTACTGTTAACATCACTATGCTCATTCGTTATATTATTCCGCTTCACCAATTCTTGTTTAAGACCGTCTCAAATTAAAACGATATTATTTGGAAAGGAAAATAAAAGAAGAAATCATCAGAATTTTGGATATGATGCATCAAAAACAGCACTAAAAGTGCCTCAGACGACCGTCGTGAGAATTTGACTCCAAATCATCAATTGATTTCTCATAAATTAAAAATCGAAAAAAAAATAAAATAAAATAAATGAAAAAAAAACATTAGAAAAAATGCCGATGAAGGGGAAAGGGGAAAGGGGAAAGGGGAAAGGGCAAAGGGGAGAAGGAGACGGTGATGAAGATGATTAAGAAAACAGATGAGTTTATATAGGATGGTGTAAAAGCTAGGGTTGCTGTGATTAGGTTTATGTGCGGCTGATAAAGTAGTTTTGTGGACTTGTTAAACTCGGCCTTCTTCATATGGGCTGGCCCGTTCAAAAATTTAGTGGACTATTCCCGTGCCTCAAATTCTTGAAATTTGTAAATTGGACATGGTAGATAACAATAATAGCGTAAGGGTAGAGTATAGTGGTAAAATTTGAGTGAAATTCCTAGCAAATTCAGGTTGAAGCCTCCTTAAGAGTATTGTGGAGTATTTATGGCATGAGTCCATGCTTAATAATTTTCGAGCCTGCCATCCTTCTTGGGTGGTGTTAATGAGACGAGACAGCTCGCGAGCAACTCGAGCTTGGGCTCGACACGAGAGCTTAATGAGTCAAGTCGAGCTAACGTTGGCTTGGATCAAAAAGCTTACTTATTCCACCATTATTAAGTTATCTTTATACTCATTTGATATTTACACAAAATGTCATTATATAGCCCACCTACTTTTTCCCTCTTCAGCGCGTCTTGCTTTAGACGGCCTATTTCCGTCTGAAATACGACGGGGCAACATGTTGCCATTTTACAATAAAATGTTGCTATTTTCTGATAACATGTTACCAATATTTCTCACACCATTTTCAGGGTAAAAAGTAATAACTCTAGCTATTAACATTTTGTCACTAAGTAGTTACATTTTATTAAAAATGGCAACATTTTGGCCCGTCTTATTTCAGACGGGAAACAGCCGTCTGAAATAAGAATTTGCCTTCCCTCTTTACCCTTACTTATTCCACCTTTTTCTTAAATACTTCATTTTCCCATACGTTACATTTGGCGTGGTATGGAGGGAGTATAAAATATGTCTCATTGATTTTCCAATATTTATATATAAACCTTTCAACTCTTGTTATTGAAAATATCGAGAGAAACGATAATTCAACAATTTATATATGCCCAAATTTGACTCGAGCTTGCGTTAAAGCTCGCAAGCTTCATAACGAGCACAATTTTTTCAAGCTCGAGATCAGCTCGAGCTCGGGTTTTACTCTATGAGCACAAGCCGAGCTCGGGCTCAGCTCGGCTAGCTCATTAACACCCATAATCTCGAGGGTTTACCCAGTGACCAGTGCGCACTAAAAGTAACGGCTACGGATTCTCCCGTCATAAAAAAAAAAATTAAAAAATAATAATGATTAGTTTCACTACTTGGGGTTGTTTCCTTTGCTCTCTCTCCCAGCTAACAAGTGCATGGGCCTTACATTTTACAAAAATGATAATAAAGTCCATCCCATGGTTCAACGTGTTGTGAGTCGGCTCGTCCCAGTTGCCACCCCCAGTACTGCCACTCGAATAAGGTATTAGGGGTGTGGGTATTGGGTAAGGTAGAAAAGATAGGAATCGGTTGAGACGGTGAAAAGCCACAGAGTTGCATATTTGTATGCATAGTCAGCGTGCTGCGTGCAGATGGCAAAGAGTAAATCAAACACCTAAACCAGGCCTTTGGAAGTATATATATATATACTCCTTATAAGACCTTACAATTTACAAAACAGAATCAAAGAACAAGCATTACACATTTTACATTTACACATAACAAACAAAATGATGAATAAGTCGTCTAGTACTAGCCCGGATCCGGTGATGGCTCAACCAGACTTAAAAGCCCCTCAACCGGGCTTGTCGGCCGGAAGTTATGATAATAGTAGTGAAAGTAACATTAGTAACAAAGTCGAGCCATGGCCAAGTTGGCCATTACTCGCATTCGGCGCTGTACTTGGATTTTACCTATACTTGTCAAACAACTCCTCCAAACAAGACTTTCACCCCGTTGCCTTCAATTTGAAGCTCCTACTAGTCATAATCCCCCTCTTACTCCTCTTCCTCGTCCGCTACCTCGCCAATCAGTCCCCTGGCTCCTATGTCCTTCGAATCCCTCGCCCTCAAGTCCACTCCTTTTACCCTGCTGCTGGCTCTACCTGGGGTGTTGCCCTTGCTCCTCCTACTGCTCCTCGTTTCTTACCATTCCTCCTAGTTTAATTTCTACTAATTACCGTTCTCTTCTACTCGCATATATTATTGTAGCTGTACGCCTGTACTCTTTTTCCTTAAGAGAAAATCGAAATAAATAAAAACCCTTGCTTATATGTATGTATATTTTTTTTTTACACAATTTCTCATTTAAGACTGCACTATCTGTTCTAATATTACTGAATGTTTCAATTTCTTTATTACAAGTATTTAGCTTTGATAATTTGTTACAAATGACTTACCGCATAAATAGCAATATTAAGCTATACAACCGATATAACTTCACGATATGATTGAGGTCCAATCAATGGTTCTATACCTTAAAAAGCGACAACCTCGCCGACTATATATTTCATGCATCAAGTTTAGACCCAATTAGAGATTAAATTGGTACAAGTGAATTT
>JAGPOY010005713.1:0-10816 GCA_018983105.1 Silene uniflora
GAACACCGCGGTAGCTTCTAAAAGTTCTGGACTCTGTTTACTTCAAAACCACTTTAGGCCTAACCTCAATTCCTTCAACAATCAACCCGCTCTTCCAGTTCCCAGGCACCTCCCTCACCGACATCTCGATTTCCCCATCTCCGCCCACCCCCGTAAACAAATCTCCAATCTCCACCTCGAGCCACCCGTCTCCTCTCTCCCTTGGGAGCATTTCATTAGGCGGTGGGGCCTCAAGTATAGGAACCTGAAACCCGCTTAAGAGAATCCTACGTCTTGGTGCAGTTTGGCGCTGCTGGTCCCCATATTGGAAATATACTTTCCTGGTTTCTGATTTGCCTCCAGGAATTTTAACTGTAACTTCTGCTGGGGAATAGAAGCCGTATGCTGTTTCTGCCATTCTGAAGATGAGGTAGGCAGCGTAAGCTGTATCTGGAGAGAGTATAGATGCTTTCATTTTCCCCTTGACTTCGAGCCAGGAAACAGAATTTAGCTCTGCTACTTCAGGAAACCTGTTAAGAGTTTTGAAATCGAGTATCAGTAAATTGAATGACAAGCAACACCAATACTTTTACATTGTCCCAAAGACTTACGCAGTTACGCCTGTGGCAAGCTGAGTGAGGGTCTAAAACACAAAGATATAAAATTCTCAATGTCCAATTATGAATATTAATTCAATTGACCTACGAAGAACTCCTACTTAACGATACAAAAAAGTGCAGACTGGTATTAATAAGAATACAGTTGGTCTGTGGATGGATGAGTGAAAAACCTTGATTCGGGTAGAGAATGGAATGACCAATATCTTGGCGTGTCACCCCATGAAATGGACAGCTCCCTGGCACATATAGTGAAGCACTTTTTACCCGTTGATTTATCCAGAAGGAAACTCTGTTGACGAGAAACACACTGTCATTATAAGTTTATAACCCCAGCATAATGTAGAAGCAAATTATACTTAGGGTGCAAACTTAATGAACGATTAACAAAGGAACACATGCCAAAGGCTCAAACTTGTACAGTTGTACCAAGAAAAAAAAACTTACTACGCCGTAGTACACTCATGCGAGTATGCCTACAAAGCAAGCCTAACAAGGCAACATGTGTTACGTTGGAGTAACAGAGATCACAAGTTCACAGCCCGAACCATATACTCAAACGAAATAGAGTGAGTACATTATGACATCCCTACAAGGCTACAAATTGACTAAGCACTATTATACACATAACACACTATAAAGATAATGCTAGAACAATGTAATTGAACAAAATTAAAACTCAAATTTGGACATGATTTTTAAAAAAACTTCGGTACAATTGGTAAATGTCACTGAATACCTATACAGCAACCTGTTAAATTACGAGAGCAATTGTGGATAGAAATAAACATTGCAGAATTTCGCTATTCACCAAAACCTAATTTACGAACTCCTCTATTTCATTGAATTCTATGTTAGAAATATGGTAGATTAAGTTAATTACATTTTAAAGAGTATGTCAAACTGATATTAAGGTTATCACCCCTCGAAGCACGGAGCTATATTAGATTATGAGGTACACTTACCACTACGGTTTACCAAATAATTTAGTACGTATGCTGTTTATGAGTTTACCAAATACGGAGTAATTTAAATTACTCCCCATTGTCCCGCTCATTTGTTTACCTATTCCATTTTGGGACGTCTCAGTCAATTGTTTACCTTTATATTTTAGGGATATCTTTGATGGTAACTTGATCCTCGAGACTCAATTTGATCCACTTGTATCCAATAATTCGTCAACTATTTTTTTCCTTGGTTTTTATGGCAAAACCAAAGGTAAACAAATGATGACGGTATAGGGAGTAGTTTCTTATTTATTTTAAAAAGATAAACGCATTTAAAAAGCAATTTTTACCTTACTAAAAATGAAAATGTAAAGAAATGACAACAATACCAAACTAGGAAAACATAAAGAAATGACCGGGACAGAGCGAGTACAGAAATTACCAACTTAGAACCATCAAGGAGAAGGGGATGATGAGCAAGATGAAAGTACGCGTCTCTCAAAGAACCCGACTCCAAAATGGACAACTCGGCATCACCACCTTCGGATCGAGATACAATCTGTCGGTAATCAGACGGCAGAAATTGAAACCATACATCATCAGAATAAGCTGCAGACTTAAACAGTTTCGATACCGCAGCGAGACGGCACGCATCTCGAGGTGCCGTGAATGATATCGCCGCCGCTACACAGCCTTCTGGTAACATGTTGAACTCATGATCAACACCCCGCATTTTTTTACCACCATCTTCTTCTGTTTCTTCTTTAACCCCACCTCTTTTGCATGCCATTTTTTTACTGTTTTTTTAACTGGGTGAGTTGTTGGAGGTGTGGGGTGAGGAATGTGTATGGTGGCAGAGTGAGAGTTTATACACGTAAGAAGCGGTGTCAGAGGATCTTAATTAAGCGGCAAAGCTTCGATTTCATAACTTCCGCATTATTCTATTACCGAGTACTGCCTCCTAACTCCTAAGCGAGACTGAAAAATTCTTCTATCGTTATTTTTTACCCTAAGGACTTGCCTGGAATCCATGAAATAGTTTGGAGGAAAATTTTAATTGGGTGATAATTAATGGAGAAGTTAATTACTAGAGTAATTAATTCATTGATGATAGGTTTGACATATAAGGGTAGTGATTATTGAGTAGATGTTTTACTCTCTTGATCATTACCCATGGGGGAGGGTGGGTAATGTAAGGGTAATAATTTCAGGAGGTGAATAATTACCCTCATGCCAAACACAAAATCTCACACCATATCCGTCACAAACGAAGACGGATACCATTTCCTCTCACAAAATACCCATGAGATGTGAGTGGGGGAGCACATGGGGGGTGCCCACCTTGTCCCCTCTACCCATTTCCTCTCACAAATTACCCGTTGCAAGATCCGACCCGTCTTCAGCAAGACTTTTTACATGCCAAACAAGGGAAATGCACCTTACATATCACTCCCTTATTCATTCCCTTCCTTTTACCCTCAATCCAAGCAAGCCCTTTATAATATTTTATTTAGCGAATTGTTTATATAAATGTAAGGAGGGCTTCCGAAAGAATACAAGAATTTTTCAAGTGAGAGTGTAAGACTATCTTACTCTTGCTTGCTTTCGCATTATTCAATTACCGAGTGGCGAGTACTGCCTCCTATGTGAGACTATCTTACTCTTGCTTATGACTTTTTGGCTTAATTTCAGCTTTTATACCCCGGTTCAATTCAACTCACTTTAATTCGTCTATAATCATCTCAACAAATTTCAATTCGGTTAAATTCACCTTATTTCAACTCAATTTAGTCCAAAAGAACAAGCCTTAGAGCGTCTTAACATAAAACTATTACAATTTTTTTTTTATATTTCGGTTTATTTCAGCTCAATTTAGCCCAAAAGAACCGGGCACGGAATACCCAATATTTTGATTCGGAAAATTTTAAGAGTCATACCTCGTGTTTACGAGTTCAGAAAGATGATTCTTTTTTCAAACCGATCATCTTCTCTGGAACTATGATTTAAAACAAAAATCGTATTTAGATGCCAAGATTAGGAGTTTTTGTACATCAAAACTTTTTTGACGGGAAAAACTTTTGATTGATCATGTCTCTCAGTCACGAGTTTCAAACTCGACAATTTTTTTCCCTCTTCAAATCATAGTACTCGGATCGATTTGAAGAAAAGAATCGTGACTTTCTGGACTTATAAACACAAGTTATGACCTCTTTATATTTTCCAATTAAAAAAAAACAGTATTCAGTACAAAATGTCAAACTTTAAAGTTACCGCGTAAATTTTGCTTTTTAACCATGTAGTGCAACTTAAACTCGTCTCCCCAACGTAATTTAGCAGAACAGTATTTCCACCTCGTTTAACATGACAACAATTCCAATCCTTAAACGACTTAACCTAATCTGATACATGATCTATAAGCAACTCCCATGGCGAACGACTCGTTGTTCCCTGTCTAATTGCTGAAATAAGGCTTACTGATTGAAAAACGTTAACTTTTGAGTATCATTTTAATGGCATTTTCATAATGCACGGAAGGTGTTCGACGAAATGACTGAACTATTATTCTCAGGTTATCACTACCTGGTTGACTCGCTAATGTATGTTCTGTACTCTACTACGTACCTAGTTTTCTTGCAAATTTGGGTGCATTACACGGGTCGTACTTCCAGGATTTGGTCATTATAGGTGTAGTCGAGAGCGTTTCTCCACATTTCAAAGCATGCTATTTCTGCGCTGCAAACCTTTGGACTAAATAGTTCCCGAGTCGTTTACAAGTTACATTAAATTTAAGCGATATGACTGCTGGACATGATCATAACTTGTAAGATTGGTCACTTGAAAGCCTACCAATTCAGCATGGAGCTATTACAATATTACATGGTTGACATGGACCGAGTATATCCGACCATCAACCAATCAATTCTCAACCTACGGAGAGAATAACAAGCTCTGCACCAATGCATCAAAGAGGCTATTGAAATGTATACTTTATCCCAAGATTTTTACCAGATCAACTTCTGTGAGTATTTTTGCTCTATCTTAGATGTTTCCGAACTTCTGTGCATTCTACCTCTATATATTGTTCAATTTGATGATGACTATTTCACTTTGCTAGAGAATTCTTTTTGCATATTTGATGGGAAATAAGTTCATATTAATAGTATAGTTCATTTTGGCAAATAAAGGAAACCTTAGAAAGTTCATATGAATTATGTTTTTTCGGTTTAATTGGAGATACAAAGGCCACTATGATGTTGATGGGATCTGAACTCCGGTCGTGACTCGTGAGTGTTTGACATCTGCAAAGTTCATATGAATTAGGCCACCTGGGTTTTATAGGTAATCGGTAAAGCCCTTTAAACTTGGATGCCTTCTCAATGTATATATCGGTGCCCAAGTAGGTTATTTTTTTTGGTGTCAAATGAGGCGCAAAGCCAGTACAATGTTTGGGTGGGGATTCGAACCCCTAACCTATTGTCACGATACCTTAGTCTTAATGTTGCCGAAGTAGATTATTAAGGTTGCATTATCGGTGCCTTATTTGACAAGCAAAATTTTATAGGCGAAGATTATAACCATGCATTATCCTACCAAAATTCCTAAATGATTGGACTTCAAATAGAAATGATAAAAGTTCAAGTAAGAATCTCAAGTTTTTCGTTCTCTTCTAAAAATAATCCCAAATTTGCAAATTTGTTTATTTTTTCCTAATATTTAAAATTTGAGCACAAACTGTTTAAACTTTTATAATATACTACACATTTTGAAGGTTTTTTACATGCCATGTAATCTTAGTTTGACCCTTAAATTTCCAGGTTATTCTTGTCATGTTGTGATAGTTTAGATTAGAAGTTAAAAGAAATTTATTATACAACAATTTCCATTACCAATTTTTATTTTTGACATTCAGGATGATAAAGGATTAAATTAAGTGAATTAATAAAAAACCGAAAATATTTGACTAGAACTTGACGTTTATATTTTCGGCCCATTTTGGAATGGTGCTCTAAGACTTGGGAATATTTGAGAATAATTTACTTTTTTTTCAGAAAAATACATATATTTTGGTATTATTTATGTATATTTTCCAATAAAAATAAACAAAGCAGCTAATTGGTGGGAAAAGAGTGGGAGGGATGTAAGACAAAAGTACCAGAAATTTAAATTCCAACGGTCTGCCTCAATCATGATACAATATGTTATTACAAAAAATTAGAATGAAAACAGAACAACAAGGTAGAGAAAGAATGAAGGCGTGCATACATGTCTTATTAACTCTTAACCAACCACCATATTCCTGATTTTTCTGAGGATCATTTCCTGATAACTTTTCAACCAAAATTTAAAACTTTTCTTCTCATTCCAATTTTAGGGTTCTTTTCAGTTTTCACCTCAATTTTATTTTGTCAATGCTTGTCTTCCCTCGTCATTTGACTCCCATTTCTTGAATTGAAGGGGTCCAAAGGACCTTCACCTACATTTCTCTTTTGATCATCTATTAAAATTTGCGAATGCGCAATCGTTTCTTAATTGAATTTTACTTTTCACCCCTCTATCTTTGATGGGTCGTCGTGATTTGATGTTGTGTTGATGTTGGTTCTAAGAAAGGTGAGGTCTTGGAGGTTTTTTTCAGCTTTTGGATCAATATAGATTGTTGGGTTCTCTGGGGATTTTGTTTTGAGATACAAGATACAGGCATTATAATAATTTGATAATCGCGGTGATCAGGGGATATGAGTTGTTTACCGTGCTTTCAAAATGACGAAGATGACGATGAAGGCACTGATGATCAGCCAGCTCCCGCTAATAAAGAGACTCAAGCTCAGACCGACGCTACCAAAGAAGCTGCTGCTGCTTCTTCTAACGGTATCCATTTCGGAACTTTTAGTTGTCATATGTCACCTAAATGATGATCAAATTCATAAAATTCCATTCCATTTAAGGATTTTAATAAGCATTATAGGACTAAAGCTTTTCGTCCGAATTTTCTGGCTGGTTTTCACCCAAATTGTTTTTCATTTTTCTTTGTCTATGTAGGATATAATAGAAACAAAATTATAGATACTTGTGGCATAAATAAGAAATCTCATAAAAATGACTTTTCTTGTATTTCTATTCCAATGTGTTAACATTTTAAGAAAAGGAATATTTTTAATATGGTCCTCAGAGATTTAAGATGATTTTAATTTGTGATCCGATTTTTTAAATAATTTTAGTTTTTAGTATGTTATACGGAGTATGATATATCTCAACATTAATTTTTTTTTTTTTTTTGAAATGATATATCTCAACATTATATTATTAAAAATTGGTCTCTTAGAAGATTTAGGTTTTTTTGGCTAGGGGTATTGTTTGGTATGATACAATAGCAATAGAATTATAGATACTGAAGGTGATTTGGAGGAAGGTATACATCATTATAGCCAAATAGGTTCATGCTTTAGAACCGCTTTAGGCGCCATGGCTAATGGTATAGGCCTTGAGGAGAGTCTGGGCAGCAAGTTGTACAGGATAAGGTTTCTTTGATGAACTCTTAGCTTATAGACTTATATCTCCCATTCTCCCTGCAAAGGGAATCTCGTCTATTCTGATGGACATAAACTATTGGTTTCTAGTAAGTATTAGTCTACAAAAGCGTTTCTTGAACTTAGAAGGCATTTGAACACGCATGGCCTCGAATGAGAGTGATTTTTCTGTATTGTTGAAATTTATACTGTCGAAATTTTTATTTATATGCACAAAGTGAGTGATGCGGGTGATATTAAACAACGCAATGATTGTTCATTTAACACTTGTATAATTTGATTGACCAAGTGTCTAGTTATAATGCAATGTTTTTACTGTCAATATACTTGGTGACAAAAATCTTTCTGCAGCAAAAACTTTTAACTTTCGAGAGCTGGCTATGGCAACAAAGAATTTCCGACAAGAATGCCTGATTGGGGAAGGTGGATTCGGACGAGTGTTCAAGGGGAAGTTTCAGTCCACTGGTCAGGTTGGTATAAGAGTATAAGACTCACTTTATCCCTCAAGACTGTTGAATTTGAGCACCCAAAAATTATCAGTCTCGGATACAAAAATATTTCTTATTAACATTATTAGGGTTTCGGTCCCGACTTTGCAGAGTCTGAGGGTCATACTCGTTCCTCAGAGTTGCATTAAAGTCAGTTTAAGACATTCCATATCCCAAATTTCAGGTTATATCTTATTGACAACTGACCTCAGCTTCTGACTAATGATGTTTGCTGAAGGTTGTTGCTGTAAAGCAGCTAGACAGGAATGGTATGCAAGGGAACAAGGAGTTCCTTCTCGAGATCATGTTGCTTAGTCTTCTGCAACATCCCAACTTGGTCAGTCTCATCGGCTACTGTGCCGATGGTGACCAGAGGCTTCTTGTGTATGAATACCTGGAAATGGGAAATCTAGAAAAGCATTTGTTTGGTATGTTCATTTTCCACCCTGTTCAATGCTCATAATAATATAGATTCTGCAGATGATAACTAGTTAACCTTGCAAAACCGACTTAACCCTAAATTAGACCCAAACTCTAGTGCCTCTTTGCCATCTTGTAAGTAATAAGGTCTTAGGTATAGTACATATGACTTGGGTTCAAAAGCTGTCATGACTCATTCTTGGAGAAATGAGTTAACTCATTCGAAACACAGGTGATGATCCTGACAGGAAGACGATGGATTGGTACACAAGAATGAAGGTTGCTTCAGGAGCAGCCCAAGGTCTGGAATACTTGCATGACAAAGCCAATCCCCCAATCATATACCGGGATTTAAAGCCGTCAAACATCTTACTAGATGAAAGTTATGAAGCAAAACTCTCAGACGTTGGTCTTGCCAAGCTTGGAGGAGGCGCAGGGCAGATGAATCCTGCCTCAAGAGTAATGGGAACTTATGGATACTCTGCACCTGAGTACTCGAGCAGTGGTGAGCTAACCCTCAAGTCCGACATTTACAGCTTTGGAGTCATATTGCTTGAGCTTATCACTGGACGAAGAGTTATTGATACTACAAAACCAAATGACGACCAAAATCTGGTGACCTGGGTAAGCTTAGATGCTCATATTCTGGCAAATTTTATATAAACGGTCATTCTAATTTCTAATACAATAAAGGTTTAAAACTAGAGAAATTGCATAGGAGCTAATATCCTGATCTCCTGTTTTGATGTTAACGCGTATCTCAGGCACAACCAATCTTCAGGGATACAAAGAGATTCCCAGAATTGGCTGACCCACTTCTAAACAAAGAATTCCCAGTAATGGGTCTAAACCAGGCTGTTGGAATCTGTGCGATGTGTCTGCAAGAAGAAATCTCAGTTCGTCCATTGATAGGCGATGTTGTGGCAGCTCTTAGTTTCTTATCAGTACCGCAACCAATTACCACTCATGCTGCAGCACAAGCTAGCCCACCACCACCGCAGACGATGCAGTATGAAGATGAGGCTAACCAGGACCGGTCTCACTCGGACAAAGATAGCTCAAACCATGATGATAAAAACAGTGAAGATAGCGAGAGTGAGAGTGAGAGCGAGAATGAGAATGAGAATGAGAATGAGGGTAGTAACAGAGAAAGCATATCTGAGAAGCAAAATGAAGGTGAGAATATTGAAAATACAGGTCAGCATTCAGTTGGGGGCGACAGTGAACAGAAGACGTTGGAAAGAAAAAGTAGTGTTGATTCCGAGGAAGAAAGTAATTACGATTCAGGGTCGGGTAGTGACGATGGGAGTGAGAGTTATGGTGATGCTCAAACTACAGAGCTCGAAAACCCAGGGAAAGTCGAAGGTGAAGGTGAAGGTGAAGGTGAAGGTGAATGCACAGATGAAAGTAACAACAAAAGTGATGTGGGAAATATGTCTTCCAAGCGAACTGGGTCTCGTCGTAGAAAACCGGTAGTGACATTTAAGGAACCAAGTTTAAGTAGTAAAGGAAAAGGTAGTAAGAAGAATGGAGCCGAGGAAGAAAGCTCTTCACAAAATCAGCCTGTTACCCGTGAAGAAGGGCAACAGAGTTCGAGTTCAGACAGCAGCAGCAGCAGCAGCGAATCTGAGGCTGAGAAGAGTTCCCCGAGACATGAAAATGATGATTCAGGCATCCCTCCTCGTAGAAAGAAAGAACGCAGAAAAGAAACAAGTAGCAGCATTGATGAGACTGAGCATCGGGTCTCTGATGATCTTCAGAAAGATGGTCCCACGTTACGGCATCTTAAAACCAGGTGATCCAAGGGAGCCATCTCTCTGAAAATATAGCAGCAAATCTCCTGGAACGAAGCCTTACTGGTATACCGACCCACATTCTCACTAGTATTGTGTAATTTCATTAAATTATGCGGAGTTTGAGTATCCGGTGGGACTCGAAGTAAGACACCTCCAATCTCAACCAAGTCTTGGTTAGTGTAAGCAGTTTATAACCCTCTTCTCTCTCGATGCTCATTCTTGTAATTACATATCTTACTGAGATTCTTACCAAGCTCCTTTAACGTCTTAGATTATGTTATTTAGTCTACGCTACAAGTCTCGTATACAAGTGCATGTCTAAGAGTCGGCCGCAATAATTCTTATCAAATTTCGCTGTCTTGTTGAAAAGAAAGCGTCTTCTTTCAGATCGCGAGCATTATTCAATTGTCCATTTTTCTGTGAACAGTTCATTATGTATTTTTGTGAGCAAATCTAGACTATTTACTGTCCCTTTTTCTTGCTTTTCTGGGGACGTCTCAGTAATTTTTTTTACATTTCCTTCTAACATGTTTTTACCTTATGAATTTGCCGGGGAATCGTTATAACTTTCGTACATTTTTTTCATTTTATGGTTTTTGGCAAAAAAAATAAATAAAAGCGTACTATAATGCATTCCTAGGTTGCACGAAAACGGACACGGACACGACACGGACACGCGATACGGCACTCCAATATTTTTAGGACACGGGACACGGCAAAAAATAATGAATATACATATTAAAACAAAGGGAATTTAAAACTCTTTATAACCAACGAAAGCTTTGGTCAATTAAAAAGTCACAATAAATTTTGACGGATCGAAAATAAATGGCAATAAAGCTGCTTTAGGATACTCTATTAGAGATCAAAATGGTAAAGTCGTGTTGTTGGGAGCAAAACAATGCGGATCTAATAGTATTCTTGTTGCAGAAGCTCTCGCTCTAAAAGAAGGCATTTTAGCAGCTAAATACTTAGGAATCTCAAAGTTAATTGTGGAGGGTGATAATTTATGTGTTATTAACTCAATCCGTGGTACTTGGCAAA
>JAGPOY010005715.1:3742-14557 GCA_018983105.1 Silene uniflora
CCACAAGAGTAGCATTTGCTTAGCCGACATAGTTATTAATATTATCAGTAGTTGAACCTTTACCATTTCAGTTGTTATTATTTTTATGAGACTTATGTAAGACAATTAAGCTATTATTAATAAAGGTACGGCATTATTCTTTCGATATTTCACTACCCCGGTTATGTCGGGATGGTAATACTCCCATAGGCTAAGGGCAGTCCTTGGTAAAGGCCCCCTTGGTTTATGAGGGTGTTACAATAGGGGATTTGAGGAGCAAACCCATGCCTACTTTCCTCACAACAATGAAAACTCCTACTATAACCCCAATTTTTCATGTCAAAAACCCAAAGATCCACTCACAACAAAACTCACAAAACCAAACCTTCCATGATCATTCACCTAGCCAATCTTACACCCAACAACATCATAAATACAACCAAAACCCTCATGTGCAAACCTTAGTACTACAAATGCTTCAAAGTTAACAACAATTCTTTGAGCAAGTGCAAAAGGAGAGTAAAGAGAAGGATGAGTTGTTAAATGACTTTGTGGAGTATGGGCAAAGGTTGGAGACTCAATTGGCTCACTTGGAACCTTTCCAAGAGCCTAATGATGAAGAGCTTAATGAAGAGAAAGAGTTTGGGGGACATTATGAAGCTATCATAGATGACCCTTGTGAAGATAATTAAGCTCAAAAGTACCTATGAGTCAACCAACCAATCCACTATTTATGGTTGCGAATACGAAAGTGTGGTATTTGATGAAGAGGATATGAGGTTGAGTAAACCGAATACTCTTAACCTTTGCGAATACCAAGGATTCACTTTCAAAGCGGATGTTGGATTGATGGAAAAGGAGCTAAGATGGAAATATGAAACTCCTATTTATGACTCATATGGAGAAAGTGAAGATGACAATCAAATGGATGATGAGGATTACGAATCATGCAATGATTCATGGAGTAAAAATGACATGTTGGAAGATGAATGGGATTATGAGATTGCCTTACTTGAGGAGCCCATTCTTGAGAGGTTTGAGGTTTGGCCTTGCAAAGAGGATGAACACCTTTTCCTCATTGGCTATGAAGACCTCATGAAGCCAACCTTTGAGCTTGTGACTTTTGAAGACGACCTTGAGAGCCTTCTCAAAGAGGCCATAGAGTCACCAAAGGAGCATTTGGTGGAAAAGCTCAAGGATGAGGCCATGGATGAGCCCACTTGTGAAGAAATGGCATCTACAATCTCTACTCTTAAGCTATCCCATCGTCAAGATTATGATCATTCTCCTTCTACTCTTGAAGGATTGAAGGATTCAAATGTCATCATCATTACTTTTGAAGGAGATGGGAGAGAATGGAAACCTCCCGATGTCAAGAATTGCAATCTTGTTAGATTTGAGAGCCGGAAGGGCTGATACGTGTCGATACTATACCAAAAATAAAACCTAAGTCTACTAACTAGGTAGTCAGCGGAAGTAGGGTCGATCCCACAGAGAGGCACTTCTATTAGTAAAATCTAGTCTGTCTGGTCACAATTTCGGGGGTTTTAATTGTTGGTAACTAAACTAAAGATCAAGGTAGAGAAATAAGGGAAAGAGAAGTTAAAGCAAGAGAATATGCTAATAAGGCAGATAAAGGAGAGGGATATGCTAGGGATCGGTCCACCGTGGCAGTTACACTATCGGGTCGACTAGGTCGATTAATCTATTGATAAGAAGAGCGAGGTCGTCACCTTTCGGTCCTTAAACCTACGATTATACCCTTTCGGTCTCTAATCTCTTTAGGGTCTCCTAACTTAGCTTTCGCCCTGGTTAGGTATCACCTATTGTAACTAAGCAAGCATTCCCTTCCAATCTTTCGATCTAGGTCGGGGTTAACTATATAATTGGTCTCCTGCATGCATTCATTCGACCTAATCGCTATTATATTGCTTAGAACAATTCTTATTGCCAAATTAATCTATCATGTCAATCCTAACGTATTACCACCACGGCTTCCCTAATCCTAACATATTAAGAGGATTAGCTATTCATGGCTTGAACTACTAACCTAGCAAATACTAAAATAATAACATGAAACATTATCACTGAAAAATAGAGAAAAGACAAGTAAAATAATAATGAACTAAAGATTAAAGAAGGATTACAAGATTTGATGGTAGAGGTAGAGAATAAAGGGAGAAATAAGCTGATAAAATCCCTACGTAAGAATTCGTCCAGGATTCCACACTCAATTATGGCGTATTATCGCCTTATTTATAAGAAAGTTTATTATTAGTAAAACCTAATATGCAAAACAGGCTAGATCCCGTCTAGATAGTTGCTCGATCGAGCACTTCAAGTTCTCGATCGAACATTTCTTCGCAGCAATCCTCTCGATCGAGGAATGAGACCTCTCGATCGAGATCTTCTCCTTATACTTCACTCGATCGAACACAGGACAGTTCGATCGAAGATCTTCAGCAAACAACTTCCCTCGATCGAGCACAGGGCAGCTCGATCGAAGGTCTTCTTCTCGATAAAGTACATTTGACCTCCTTGACTTGGCCCAAAACTTAAGCAATGGTGGCCTCTCCACTTTTCCATGCTTGAATATCCGTCTTTCGCACTTCCATCCTCTAAAAACGCGACTTAGGGCAATAAAAGCTCGATTTCTGCTACAATCTGGTTCATATCTGTAAAATAGCAATACAAACGTAAAGTAGCCTATTCGGGGCATAAAGTGATAGAAAATCACTCAAAATCGTGGAAATGCTTGCCAAAAGAGACTATAAAAGTCTATATAAAATACACGCATCAAACTTCCCCAAACCAAACCTTTGCTTGCCCTCAAGCAAACTAAATGCAACTAAGGACTTAATGGAACGGAGTAATCTCAGAGCTACTATTAGTCAATGTCAAATCGTTTAATGCGCTGCAAATTTATACATATTACGAAATAGCATTGGACGTTCGACCTTGCAAGACTCTTTCATTTCGGACTCTCCCGGGATCTCTCTTCTTTCAGCAAAGTAAATGGTAAGAATATATGTAAAAGAGAAAGAAGAAAATACAGCCTCTCACCTAGACTGCGACCAACAAGTCATGCATGCTTGACTAGCATGAATAATGATTCGAACACCGTACACACGCATAACCACCATCAATGTCTATTACATGCCGAACTTTTGCAAAATATGGATATGTGAGGCTAAGAGGGTAAGAAGGGGCAAAAACAAGTATGGAAATGTGAGGGTATAAGCCAAGCTAGTACCTAAAAAAACCATAGGAAACCGCATCCCGTTCTCCCGATTAAAAATAAGCTCGATGCCTCTAAAATAATTAGGCAAATCAACACATTATCCCAAATACAGACACCTCCTCAGATAAATTTAAGCACATGAGCTGTATAATTTCCTTCAGCCAAATTATTTATATATTTTTCTTTTTGAATTCATTTCCATTCTTTTTTTTTCTTTCTCTCTTTTTTTCTTCGGCTGAATCACAAACCTCTCGATCGAGCTGATAAAGCTTTCGATCGAGACCTTCCCATTTGATATTCCCTCGATCGAGCAAGGGGCTTTTGACCGAGGATTATTCTGAACCATCTCTCGATCGAGCTAATGAGGCTACTCGAACGAGCATTAATAACAACAAAATTTCTCTAGATCGAGCTCTTTTCCAGCAATTCTCATAAATACTCACTCTAATTATTTTAAAATCGAGCCAACCTGCTTATAGACGAAAATTCCTCAACCACTACCAAGCTTGGCACAATGGTAGGCTAAGTTTGGGATGTAGTTAAAGGACAACAGGCAAATATGGCTTAATGTGGAGTTAATGCATGGGGCAAAATGAGAAAAGGGGGATGTAAAAGTTCTCCAAACATGTAATACCGACCTCAAACCGATGCGTGTAGGAAATAAGAAATCAAAACTCATACACGTGCAAAACATGAAATGAAAGGAGTACTACCCACAATCCTAATATTAACCGGTCATGGATGTCACCAGGTGTAAGGCTCTAAATCTCAGAAAGTATAGTAGTTTGCCAAAATTACGAGTCAAGTCTAATTGTCCAATTGAAAATTTCACAACAAAATTTGAGATGGCAAGGAATGACATATGTTGACTAAAAAGTGCAGTGTCATCATTGATAAACTCCAATCCGACTCGATTAAATGCAGAAATAAATGTGATAATTTTTTTTTTATTTTATGATTTCTTTTAAAAATGAAATAACATAAAGCAATAAACGTGAATGCAATACAAAATGCAAATGCAGACGCAAAAGGATGCATAATACCCTCCCCAAACCAAATCAGACAATGTCCTCATTGGCTCACAGCACCAACCGACAACAAAAATGGGATAGGGGTACACAAACCTAATACATGGTCCTAAAAACAATAAAGAAAAAGATGGAAAATGGGAAAAGGATACTCACAAAATCGGCTTCCCCAAACCAGCATCAAACTAAGGGGATCTCTAATCATCACCACCGTCCTCCACCGTGGGACAGTATGTCGGATCCTGCTCCTCCTCCCTTGTCGCTCTCCTCGCTGCTTCCTCAGCGCGCAGCCGCATCGCTTTCTCTACCGGTGTCTTCTCCGGCTCGTCATCGTCGGATGAAAGTGGAGGGTACCCGCCCTCTGGGTATTGATAGAAAGAAGGATGTGGCCAATCTGGTGGAAGAGGACGCCGTGCTCTGACGTGAAACTCGTAGATCGGGAACATGGCGAGAGCCTGATCCTGTCTCATAGCTGTGATGTACCTGCACATCTCCACAAGCACAGCATCACGACGCCCTTGGTCCATGACCTCAGGCGCCACCAAAGCAAGAGGCATAATAAAATTGGCCTGCAAAGCCGACCCAGAAGGAGCAGGGGTAGGTGTGGATATGATTATGGGTATGGGCTGAAGGGTGGATGTGGATGCGGGCGTGGGCGTGGACGCGGATGCGGACGCAGACGTGGGCATCGGTCCAGTCGAGGTGTGGGTCAAGGTCAGAGTCCGGGTCTGAACCTGGGTCGGAGCCGGAGAGCCTGAAGGGGCTCTGGCCTCCCTCTTCCTCTTCTTACTAGGAAGTGGGGGATCAGGGGTAAAGGCGAGGTGAAAGGTGGGTGGAGGTGGTCTCACTCCATCAACAGTGGGGAGAGGGAGGAGACGAGGTAAGGTGGTGCATGGTAAAGTGACGGAGGTGCCACCATAAATCCTCCATGTCCTCTGGTCAGTGCCTCCCAACCACTTAGAAGCAACCATTGCCTCTATATCTATAAGGTTAACCGCCTGCTGAGGTCGGTCTATCTCGAGGTCAGCAGGGTGCAAATGGCGGACTATCCGAGTTACTAGACCGCCACAGAACACCGAGCTCTTGACCTTTTTCCCAATCCCACACCAATGCTGAGCCACAAGGTAAGAAATGTTAAGATGGAACGGGGTACGTGAATCAATGTTCAGGTACCCGGCTAAAATTTCGAGCTCAGTGTTGGTAATGTTATTGGGCTCGGGTCGCCCAAAAATGGTCTCTCCCAAAAGTCTAATGTAATATCGGGGAGCGGGTAAATGGACTACGGCTCCCTTACGCGCGGCGTAAGGAATGTATGACAGAGCCGCCCAAAGCTGAGGAACTAACTTCCTAGGAGGCTCCGTAGGTCCGTCACTAACCAGTCCCAAAACCTCCCCAAATTTGGCTAAGGTCCAAAGATGCGACACGTTAAAGAGTCGAAAGGTGATGCAACGACTAGTGGGGTCAGTCTTATAACGGGTAGAGTCAAAGGTGAAGGAGCTAAAGAATTCATAAGTGGGTCTGCGTAATGTGAGCTCCTTCGTATCAATCAAACCGGACATCCCCGTACCCCGTAAAAGACTGCAGACGTCCTCATAGATACCTAGGGTCTCTAGGTCAGTCTGCGCAAGGAAACGAGTAGGGGCAATAGTTATACCTAATAAAGCGGATAACCGCTGGCGGTGATCCGTTGAGATGAAGCTTACCTCATGTAGGCCTGGCAATGGGGTGAGGTCAGGTTCCCTCTTAGCGACAGCCCCATAAGAAGGGGGCGTAGAAACAGCAGCAGCCCCTTCAACGGGCCCAGGAACAGTAGCAGCTGTAGTGGTGACAAGAGGCTCAGAAATTGCCTCGACGGCAGTGGTATCAACGGGAGGCTCAGAAGAAGCAGCCTCGGCAGCAGCAGGGACAAGGTGAGATGGACGAGGCAGAGGTGGTGCCAATGCTGGGTTAGGGTACCTTGGAATGGCCCCTAATTTCAGCAAGGAAAAAGCAGGCCGAGGCGCAGCAGGGGCCTCGGGAGTCCCCTCATCAGAGTCCGTCTCAAACTCATCCTCATCATCATCTGCAGGAGCAATGATGGTGTCTGTAGCGGCTGCCTCAGTAATGGCAGCAGCATCCCCCTCCCTTCCTGGTGTAGCAGCAGCGGCGACAGTGGTGTCTATCATGGGGGCATTATCAGTATTGACAGTGATGGCATTATCAACCATGGTTGCTTCAAGAAAATCAGCAACAATAGGATCAATAAAAACTGCTTCAGGATCAACTGTAACAGTAGCAACAGAACTTCCACCATCAGTAGGAATAGCAGCAAGGCCCGTCTAACCTTCCTCACCATTAGTGGCGGCAATGGCCACCTCAGCAGCAATAGCAGCGGCAAGGGTAACCGCAGGGTCAGCCGTAGGATCATCTGCAACGATGGTGGCCCCAAAAATCTGCTCAGCGACGTGGTCTTGTGAAACGGATTCCATCTACAATAAAACATCAAGCAATAATTAATTTAAACCAATAACCGCAAGAAATCTGTCCTAATCTATCAATCCTACCCTAAAATCATAAGTGAGGACAATGAGGATTGCATGGAATCGAAAAAAGTATAAGGACAGACTTACTTGATGCTAAAATACCCAAGAAGATTAATCAATCAAAGCAATTAACTAAATTCGAAGAATTACGAGTTAAACCCTAGTTTACCGAAAAATCAAATTACTCGAAATTGAGGGTGATTATGAAAGGGCTTTTGATTAATTAGTGTTAATAGAAGCACGGGTAAAGATTTAATGGTAATTAATTTGGGTAAAAACAACAATTTTGCAGGTAGGGTTTTAGAGAAGAAGACAAATTAGGGAAGAATAATAGTTGTCGATCGAATTTTAATTAGGGAAGAAGAAAACTCCCTTTATATACCCTCGACAAGTCCCTCGATCGAGAAGAGAAATCTTCTTGACCGAAGACTTTTTGGCTAAGATCCTCTCGATCGAGCAAATATTACCTCTCGATCGAGAGGTTGCTGTCCCATAAACTTCCCTCTACTCGATCGAAAACTGAGGCTCTCGATCGAGGTCTTTTCTTCACTAATCTCCTCGATCGAGAATGATTCCATTCGATCGAGGTAATTCTTTCTAGGCACGTATATCGCTCCTGCAAAAAGTACATAAAGAATATCCCAAAAATACCTTTAATGAAAATTGCAACCAGGGGGGAGAAGGGTCCTAAGCACACAACTTAAATAAAATGTCACACAAAAATAGTAAAGAGCAAAATAAAAGGCCGGGTTGCCTCCCGGTTAGCGCTGGTTTCAGATAGGTCTCGCACGACCTTCCTTGACTTTAGTCAACTGATCACTTGGTACTCGCAAGGTAACTTAAAGCTCTTAACAGACGATCATACGCCTGCGCATGTGCTACACAAAAGCATAAGTAGCTTAAGCAACTAAAAGGAGCAAAAAGAAGCAATAATAAATATCGCCTTAGCTTACAGAAGCTCCTCTTACAATTCTTGTGCCTATCCACTGAAATATTCCGCCTTTCGGCAAAAGGTGGAACTTAAAACCTCAAATTACAGGCAGGGTTAGAGACAATAGTATATGACAGAGAAAACGTATTAATAGAAATCATAAGCTCAGATGAGTTTTCCTCGTGAGATGGAGTAGGTGGGAAATCATCCCAAGTGCAAGGGGTAGTGAAGTCAAAGGTGTCTACGGGGTCTCCCAAAACATGCTCATCTTCGTCATCGTATGAGTCCCATTTAACCTCAAAATACTCGAATTGCACAGTCTCACTCTCCATATCCCAATGTTTGTCACAAAACGGGCTCTCTAAGAGATCCGTCAAGTCCTCACTTGGCTCATCGTTAGAATACTCATCATAGAGGGGTTCTAAATATTCCTTAAAGAAAGGATTATCAACTAAGTCCATATCCTCTGTGTTCTCATTATTAGGTGGCTGAAGCGAAAAAACAGGGTTAACACTTTCAATAGCAAACCACTCAAAAAACTCTAAGACCTCAGCAGTGGGTCTTTCACTAAAGTCTCCTCTACCTATAAAGTCAAAGTATGCTCGAGTGGAATCGTTCATACCTCGTATAATAGACATGCAGCTCTGGAGAGTTGTTACAGTGTCATATCGCAGCGTAGCCAGCCACTCCTTGTACCTGTCTATATACGCACCAAAAGATTCATCTTCACCCTGTGAAAACTGAATGAAGACCATTAGAACAGTCTCAAGGAACCGAAGTTCCCTGAGATAAAAAGACAAACTAAATAAGACAAACAGAAAAATTGCCTCCCCGGCAACGGCGCCAAAATTTGATACGTGTCGATACTATACCAAAAATAAAACCTAAGTCTACTAACTAGGTAGTCAGCGGAAGTAGGGTCGATCCCACAGAGAGGCACTTCTATTAGTAAAATCTAGTCTGTCTGGTCACAATTTCGGGGGTTTTAATTGTTGGTAACTAAACTAAAGATCAAGGTAGAGAAATAAGGGAAAGAGAAGTTAAAGCAAGAGATTATGATAATAAGGCAGATAAAGGAGAGGGATATGCTAGGGGTCGGTCCACCGTGGCAGTTACACTATCGGGTCGACTAGGTCGATTAATCTATTGATAAAAAGAGCGAGGTCGTCACCTTTCGGTCCTTAAACCTACGATTATACCCTTTCGGTCTCTAATCTCTCTAGGGTCTCCTAACTTAGCTTTCGCCCTGATTAGGTATCACCTATTGTAACTAAGCAAGCATTCCCTTCCAATCTTTCGATCTAGGTCGGGGTTAACTATACAATTGGTCTCCTGCATTCATTCATTCGACCTAATCGCTATTATATTGCTTAGAACAATTCTTATTGCCAAATTAATCTATCATGTCAATCCTAACGTATTACCACCACGGCTTCCCTAATCCTAACATATTAAGAGGATTAGCTATTCATGGCTTGAACTACTAACCTAGCAAATACTAAAATAATAACATGAAACATGATAACTGAAAAATAGAGAAAAGACAAGTAAAATAATAATGAACTAAAGATTAAAGAAGGATTACAAGATTCGATGGTAGAGGCAGAGAATAAAGGGAGAAATAAGCTGATAAAATCCCTACGTAAGAATTCGTCCAGGATTCCACACTCAATTATGGCGTATTATCGCCTTATTTATAAGAAAGTTTATTATTAGTAAAACCTAATATGCAAAACAGGCTAGGCCCGTCTAGATAGTTGCTCAATCGAGCACTTCAAGTTCTCGATCGAACATTTCTTCGCAGCAATCCTCTCGATCGAGGAATGAGACCTCTCGATCGAGATCTTCTCCTTATACTTCACTCAATCAAACACAGGACAGTTCGATCGAAGATCTTCAGCAAACAACTTCCCTCGATCGAGCACAGGGCAGCTCGATCGAAGGTCTTCTTCTCGATAAAGTACATTTGACCTCCTTGACTTGGCCCAAAACTTAAGCAATGGTGGCCTCTCCACTCTTCCATGCTTGAATATCCGTCTTTCGCACTTCCATCCTCTAAAAACGCGACTTAGGGCAATAAAAGCTCGATTTCTGCTACAATCTGGTTCATATCTGTAAAATAGCAATACAAACAAAAAGTAGCCTATTCGGGGCATAAAGTGATAGAAAATCACTCAAAATCGTGGAAATGCGTGCCAAAAGAGACTATAAAAGTCTATATAAAATACACGCATCAAGGGCTATGGTGGGAAGGCCAAAGTAAGGGGGGAGAAGTTCGAAGAAAAGCCCCTCGTGAGGGATTGGCTCTACTCTATCTTGAAGTGGCCATTTTCTTACTTATGCTTATTTGAAGCCTATTCGCAAGCCTTTGACCGGTTTCTAAGGGCTTTTAGAGGCATGGATTTCGGCAACATAAGGCCAATATGGAAGTTAGTTTGATGGAGTTCTATCTTAAACCATCGCGTGTAAGAATAGTCATTCTTTTCCCTAATACTCATCTCATTATTTTTGTCCGGACTACCCTTTGGATCGTCAAGGACAAGCCCCTTGTATGAGGACATGCCTTGTTCGGTTTAGGGAAGTCAAGGATTTTTCTAACAACCTTGGGTATCACTACCCAATTTGTATTATCATTTTTATCATGAGATATGTAAGGGAGGGTGTTTACACTTTTGAGAGAAGTCTTGATAGGAAAAATTGGAGGAAGAAAGGCATTGGGATGGTATTTCATGTCCATTTCATGAAGAAAGGCGAGAATTGGCGGCCAATTACTTGCGTCCAACGAGGTCTGATGTCTGTCGTTATGCACACCAAAAATAAAACCTAAGTCTACTAACTAGGTAGTCAGCCGAAGTAGGGTCGATCTCCACAGGGAGGCAGATATTCTATTAGTTGAATCTAGTCTGTCCGGTCACAAGTTCGGGGGTTTTAATTGTTTGATAACTACACTACAAGATTAAGGAAGAGAAATAAGGGAAAGAGAAGTAAAGCGAGAAATATGGGTGAGAATCAGATAAGGGAGAGGAATATGCTAGGAATCGGTCCACCGTGGCAACCACACTATTGGTTCAACTGGGTCGATTAATCTATTGATAAGAAGAGCGAGGTCGTCAC
>JAGPOY010005717.1:0-10812 GCA_018983105.1 Silene uniflora
AGACACCAAGAGATCGACGCGATCGAATCTCGCCTCGAGCAAAAGGACGCGATCCCTAGCTTGAGTGGATTATTTGACGCGATCAAATAATTCGCCCATTATCGAACTATAGGTCTAGTTCGATAAATATCCCCTTTATTATTCAAAAAACTCACAAAAAATACTACCAATATGTCGCAAGCTTCCGCAACCACCCGAGCCACACAACAAGGCTCCGGACCAGATGCGTTATACGCATCACGGAGATAATGGACCGAAAAAGCATAGAAATGATAAAATAAGTGGTTCAGCAACTACTTACTTTAGTCTAGTTACTTAGCTGTTAGCAGAGCAAACAGTAAAAAGTTCTATAAAAAACGTTCTTATATTCATGGTGTTGACTGCATTCAAAAAAGTTCCAACACATTTTTATGACATTTTTTTTGGGTGGGACTTAGGAGTTAGGAGTGTAGGACTAATTTAGGATTATGGTGCTTTTTCATTGGTAAAAATGACTTTAAACAAGTCTTTCTTTAATCTTTTAATCGAAGAATTTTTTTAAAAAAAGTTCTTTAATTACAACTCTCGTTGACCAAGCCTAGCTAATTATTACTTCATATTATTTTATTTTATTTTATGATGAGGGATTCACAACCGTTATTTTTGATGCGCATTGGTTAATTCCGGAGTATACGTAATAATCTGCAAACCACGTATACCAGGCAAGTTACTCAAGAGTGACAAACCTGAATTCAATAAGGCATAGTCTCAGGCCAGAAACACACCACAAGAT
Organism: Silene uniflora; assembly: GCA_018983105.1. NCBI lineage: Eukaryota > Viridiplantae > Streptophyta > Magnoliopsida > Caryophyllales > Caryophyllaceae > Silene > Silene uniflora. The sequence continues at coordinate 773 of JAGPOY010005717.1, forward strand.
TGCTATTGATGAGACAAGAACATAAGTCCCTTGGGAGTTTTACTCGGGTTTTAACCACTAAACTCCACCCTTATGAGCACCTAGCTAATTATTAGAGGGCAATATTTTACTCTTTTTATAGATTTGGATTTTGATCATATTTATGGTAAATAATACACCATATCACTCAAAATTAGTATAAAATAAATTGAAAATAGAGGATTTTATAGGAAAGTATAAGAGAGAAGATTTTTAAGGAGTTACTCAAAAATTAGTTTAGATCCCGCGCAATTTATTCGAGATATATAAAGTTAAAAAAACTTTTTAGTATATTGCTTATAGATTTTATGACATTTTTTTTGGGTAGGAGGACTTAGGAGTTGAGGACTAATTTAAGATTTTGGTGCCTTTTCATTGGTAAAAATGACTTCAAACAAGTCTTTCTTTAATTAAACTATCTGACCAAGCATAGCTTATTATTACTCCATATTATTTTATTTTATTTTATGGTGAGGGGATTCGCAACCGCTATATTTGGTGCACATTGGGTAAATCCCGGAGTATATGTAATAATCTGCAATCCACGTATACCAGGCAAGTCACTTAAGAGTGACAAATCTGAAGTCAATAAGGCATAGTCTCAGGCCAGAAACACACCACAAGATTGATATTGATGAGACATGAATATAAGTCTCTTGGAAGTTTCACTCAAGCTTTAACTACTAAACTCCACCATTATGAGCGTCTAGCTAATTATTAGATGGCAATATTTTACTCTTTGTATAGATTTGGATTTTGATAATATTTATGGTAAATAATACTCCATATCACTCAAAATTAGTATAAAATCAATTGAAAATGGAGGATTTTATAGCAAAGTATAAGAGGGAAGATTTTTAAGGAGATACTCAAAAACTAGTTTAGATCCCACGCAATATAGCCGAGGTATATAAAGTTTTTTTTTAAAAAAAAACTTTTTAGTATATTGCTTATAAATTAAGTTGACATCTCATTAATTTTTAAATTTCACCTGGATGTACTTTGTTCTGAGAAAAAAATCAATCAATACATATATATAAAGCAAAAACTTTCCGAGCGATATGATTGGCTATAGGTTTTGTTCAATAAATAAATCAATCAATAAAATAATCCTAACAAGAGTAAATTTCGAAAAAATTAATAAAATTACCCTAATTAAAGTATAAAATTATCCTAACAAGAGAAGAATTCGAAGAAAATTAATAAATTACCCTAATTAAAGTGGATTTCATGTAAAAGTCGTGAATGCATATGATAAACATGAGATTATAGAGATGAGAGAGATTCTAGAGAGAGAATTCTCTAATATTTAGGTTGCTTTCTTTTCAAGCAATGGCTTGAAATAGGAAAACACCAAACGTCTCACAAATCTAGAAATTCTAATCAAAAATCAAATCAAAAATCACAAAAACATGTTGATCTTTCTTTTAATTCGAAAAATAAATATAAAGGTAAAGCTCATGAACGCCAGTTACAATTTTCATCTCAGAAATTTGAGTCTGACCTAGAATCGATATTGGGGGAAAACGAAGAACATGAGGAACCGGAGCGTGGGGTAGAAGAAGAAGTTGTTCCGCAGCCGTTGGTCCAGATTACTAAGGAGGACGTCGTTGGTGAGATAACTTTCTGGTCTACCCCCGTTTATTGTTATGTCCTAGGAGCAAATCCTCCAAGCTCTGTTCTTATAGGGTTTGTAAATTGGGTATGGCAGGGGCAAGGTATAGATAAAATCTCGTTTTTACCCAATGGAATTTTCTTAGTTCGATTCAAAACAAAGGAACAACAGCAATTTGTGTTGAATAATGGTCATTTGCTATTTGATAATAAACCTGTTATAGTGAATGAATGGAAGCCTGAAACGGAATTAATCAAACATGATGTTAAGAAAGTACCCATTTGAATGAAATTATTTGACTTAGATGTGAAGTATTGGGGCATGGAGAGCCTTAGGAAGTTAACTGGTACAGTTGGAAAATTCATCAGTTGTGATGATGCCACTTTCCATAAGAAGTTCCTAGGTTTTTCTCGTATTATGGTGGAAGTAGAAATTGGTCAAAAGTTTCCTGATAGGATAAAATTTCTTGATGAGAATGGTGGCAAACAGACTTTAAAGGTGGCTTATGATTGGCTTCCTTTGTTATGCACATCTTGTAAAGGGATGGGGCATATGGCTGCTCAGTGCAGGAAGGGAGCTATGAAAGAAGTGGTTAAGAAGGTATGGAAACCCAGGCTACATAAAGTGGTTCAGACTGGACCAAATCAGGTACCAAAGGTTGCTGCACCAGTAATCACAAGGGTGCCTGAACAAAGGATTCAGAAAACACCTGTTCTAACTGTAATGACTCATGTCCTGGTGCAGAAAACTCTTGTGGTGGAATGCTCTATACCAAGGAGGTTTCTCACCAAGATCATGAGGAATGAGAATGGAGAAAAGAGGAGGTTCACCCCAGGGGGCTTATCTTTTATGGAGTCTTTGACTTACTCTATACAGAAATCTAGGCTGGGAATCATGGGACATGGAAGTATTGAAAGAGGGGAATCGAATAGGCAGAGTGGTGACCATGGGTAGTTGTGGCATGTGGAATATTAGGGGCATGAATAATCCTACAAAACAATCTGAAATAAGGAGGTTTTTACTCCAGAATAAAGTAGAATTATTTGGTTTGTTAGAAACAAAAATAAAAAGCAAAAATTGGAATAAAGTTAGGGTAAATTTGTGTAAGGATTGGGCAATTTGTACCAATACCAGCCTACATAAAGGGGGCAGGATTTGGCTCATATGGGATCCCAGCTATTATGAGGTGGAGGTTACTGATATAACTGTGCAAAGTATTCATTCTAGAGTTCTAGATAAGGTCAGGAAGAAGAGATTCTGGTTCACTGTGGTTTATGGTCTGAATCAGGCTGCTGAGAGGGAGCCCCTCTGGCAAAGCTTAAGACAATACCATAAAAATGTTGTAGGGCCTTGGATAGTTGGAGGTGATTTTAATGTAGTTTTAAACAGGAATGCAAGAATAGGTGGAGCTCCTGTTACAAATGCTGAGATAAGGCCTTTTTTGCAAACTGTTCAGGATTGTCAACTTGATGATCTTAGTGCAAGAGGTGCTTTCTTTACTTGGTCCAATAAACATGAAAATGCAACCAAAGTCTACAGCAGGCTTGATAGGGTTCTGATTAATGATGTTTGGGCTAACATGTTTGATGAGAGTTATGTTCACTTCATGCTTGAAGGGATGTTTGATCATAATCCTTGCCTCATAAAGTTTGAAGAGGAGTACCAAAAGAAGGGGACCTCTTTTAAGTATTTTAATATGTGGTCTCCAGCCCCTGGTTATACTGATATAGTCAGGAATGGATGGAACAAGACCTGTCAGGGGACTGTTATGTTTCACGTTGTCCAAAAATTGAAAGGATTGAAATATGAACTGAAGAAGTTGAATAGAGAGCAATTTGGGGATATTGAAAATCTTACCCATATTGCTGAATTGGCTTTAAAGCATTATCAAGAGCAGGGTGGTGGACCCAATGAATGTGCAGTTATGCCATAATGAAAGAGAGTGTGCAGCAGAAGTAAGGGAATTGAGGAAAGCAAGAGATACTTTTTTAAGGCAGAAGGCAAAATGTGAATGGATGAAGGATGGGGATGATAATACAACATACTTTCATGCTAGTATTAAAAGGAGGAGAGCCAGGAATAGAGTATTTCAAATCAAGGATATGCATAATCAGTTGTGTGCTACACCTGCAAGCATTCAGAAAGCCTTTGAGGAATTTTATCAGGCTTTACTGGGTACTGCTAATGAGGTGAGACATGTCAATAAGAAAAATGTGAAGACAGGCAACTGTCTTACTGAGGAGCATTGTAATATTCTGAATGCTCCTATTACAGATGAAGAGGTAAAGAAGGCCATGTTTGATATACCTGGTACCAAGGCACCAGGCCCTGATGGGTTTAGCAGTCAGTTTTTTAAGGATAATTGGGCTATTGTGGGGCCAAATGTGATTGCTGCAGTGAAGGGTGCTATACAGTCTGGTAGCTTGCTGAAACAATGTAATGCTACTGTCTTGACTCTAATCCCAAAGGTGGAGTTGCCTGAGACAGTGATGCAGTTTAGACCAATAGCTTGCTGCAACACTGTCTATAAATGTTTGTCTAAAGTGTTGTGTACAAGAATTGGGCCGGTACTGCCAGACATAATCAACCCTTCTCAAGGTGCTTTCATTAACCTGACAGGGTCAGACATGAGGAAAAACTTGATTAATGCCATTATTAATGCTGCTATCTATTGGATTTGGCGACAAAGGAACTTGAGTAAGCATGAGCTTACCTTATGTAGGCCGGAGAGGGTGGCTGTGCAGCTAATGGATGAAATCTGCCATCGAGTGATGAGTTTGGAAGGAAACCTCAACAATTCCCAGGAACGCGCTTTGATTGAGAGTCTTCAGCGAGGAAGACGATGAATATTAGGGATTTGTTGGCTCTTTAGATCTATCTTGGTTTTGTTGTAATATCGTTTTTTGGTTTGTGATAGATGAGTTTGCCCTTATGGGCCGAACGGTTTTTTGGGCGAGGGTAAGTTGGGCCAAGCTGGTCCAATTTACACTCGTTGTATGGTTACGATTTTTTCTATAATATACTCACATTTTATCGGAAAAAAAAAGGTGCTTTCATTAAGGGAAGGGACATTGTTCGCAACATTCTCATATGCCAAGATCTTATAAAGCTTTATAAGAGGAAAAGTTGTTCACCAAGGGTGTTGATGAAGCTTGATCTACAAAAAGCTTATGATTCTGTTGAATGGAGTTTTGTTGAGGAAATGATGCAGGTTGTTGGATTCCCTGACAAAATAAAGAAGATTTTGATGCAATGTGTAACTACTCCATCCTTTTCACTAGCTCTGAATGGTGATACCTTTGGATTTTTCAAAGGAAAAAGAGGACTAAGGCAGGGGGATCCTTTGTCCCCTCTCCTGTTCACTCTGTGTTTGGAGTATTAGAGTAGAATTTTAGGGGTGGTTCAAAAGCACAACAGTTTCAGATATCATCCTTTATGTAATAGGATTCAGCTTACCCACTTGTGTTTTGCTGATGACCTGATTCTATTCACTAGAGGTGATAAGAAGTCCATTGAGTTGCTGTTAAAAGCCTTTGGTCTATTCTCAAAGACTTCTGGTCTGGTTATAAATAAAGGGAAATCAAATTTTTATTCAAATGGCATTGCCGAAGGTTTAGTCAAGGAGATTGAGCAGATGACTGGAATGAAAAGAGGTACACTACCATTCAAATATCTGGGTGTAAATGTCTCTCCAAAAAGATTGTATATTATGGACTGCAATTGTTTAGTTGAGAAGATAGTGGATAGGATAAGAGGGCTGGGATCCAGGAAGTTGTCTTATGCTGGCAGGTTGGTGCTGATAAACTCAGTGCTTAGTTCTCTTCATAGTTACTGGGCAAGGGTCTTCATCTTGCCAAAAAATGTCATATGCAAAATTGAGGCAATCTGCAGATCATATCTCTGGCATGGCAATGAACATAAAGAAAATCCTGCTCTGGTTTCATGGGCCCAAATTTGTCAGCCTAAGAAGTAGGGGGGTTAGGAGTTAAGGACTTGCATGCATGGAATGTTGCTGCTATTGCTAAATATGTCTGGTGGGTGGCAGGAAAAGCTGACCATCTCTGGGTCAGATGGGTTCATTCCATTTACATAAAGAATGCTGGTTGGCTTGAGTATGAACCAGGCAACAATACTAGCTGGGCTTGGAGGAAAATTTGCCAAGTCAAGACTATGCTTAAACACAAACTGCTGGCTGATTCTGATGCTGAACAATACGATGTTAAGGAGGGATACAAATGGTTAAAACCAGATAATGCAAAGGTCACCTGGTATCCTTGGACACTGAATAAGTGGATTGTACCAAGGCATGTGTTTTTATGTTGGCTAGTAGCTCAAAAAAGGCTTCTTACACAGGACAGGTTGATGAAAATGAAGATTATACAGAGGAATTGCTGCTATTTCTGTGGTGAAGAAGAGGAGACTCATAATCACCCCTTTTTTAACTGTAAGTACAGTATGCAGTGCCTGACAATGGTGGAAGGGTGGTGCATTACAGCCTTACCAGTCACTGAATGCATACAGTGGTGGATTGATTGGAAGCAGGGGTCAGCAAGTAAAAAGAAAGTAATTGCAGTCATCCTTGCTTGCCTTATGGCTCATAATTGGCAGGGTAGGAATCAATGTTGGCTTGAAGGTTATGTTGTATGCCCTGCAGTGGTGGTGAAAGACGTGAAGCATGAAGTAAAGCAGAGATTGGAGCACTGTGTGTTTCAAGCAAAGAATAGAAGAGTAATGTATTGGATTGATTGTATTATGATCGAGTACTTAATATAGTGAATCATGTACTATGAAAGTCTAGAAAAACTTTGATGTATGGGTCAATTTTATGAATAATGAAAAGCTTAGAATTTCCCAAAAAAAAAAAAAAAAAAAAAAAAGTGGATTTCTTAATATTTAAAACAAATTTTAATTAATAAAATTATCCTAATATAAGTAGATCAAATATATTTTAATAAAATTATCCTAATATAAGTAGATTAAAATTATCAAATAGATAATAGACATCTGTTTTACCCGTATTTTGCGCAAGGCTGGAAATACGACCAGGGTAGAATAGTTTGGGGGTTAACTAATATTATCCTATTTAGAGGTCATCGTAGTTGTACCATTGCAGGGTCGATTATTATGTAAATGGAAACATAAGCAAAAGTAATAAACAATAAGAGAAAGCATGACACAAAGATTTGTACGTGGAAAACCCTTGAATTGGAAAAAACCACGGGCACCAAGCCAGGAGAGGATTTTACTATGATTTGAGAGGATAATAACGTAATGAGCGCAAAGTATAGTTAAGTATTGTCATTGTGTAGCTTGTAGTATGATATTGTGTATCTTTTTGGAATGTCCCATCTTGTGATGCTTGCTTCTCTTTATATAGTGTTCACCAACGGTAGGATAATCTTCACCATTAAGAGCAAATATTCTCTCTTAATTGCGTCATTAATTGTCTCCTTAATTGCTGTCTTGATTGCCCATAATTACGCATTAATGCATATTAATGCTCCATCTTTATGACCAAATCTCCACCATAATTACCCTCTTAATTACCATATTATGTGGTAATAATCTTGTATAATTATCCTTGACTCAGTCAAATGTTAACCTCACATTTGACCATTATCCTCTCCTGCCTGGTGCCAGGCTCGAGCTACCCTGACGATCCTGCCCTGATTGTCAGGCCAGGGTAGAAGTTGATCTTGATGATGTGGGAGTTTAGGCTTGGTAGCAGGTGCTAAACTTAAACTATCCAATCGGACCTACCCTGACGGTCAGGCCAGGGTAAGACTGTACCCTGAATATAGTGTGCGGAAATCAGGCCCAACAATTGCCCCTTATCTACTCATTATCGCTGGGTCAGGCCAGTAATGAGAAGATAACCTTCTCTTTTCATCTTTAGGCAACTTCTCCAGGATGATTCAGCGTGCTTCATCATCAAGAAAACGGTTAGTTGCAATAAACCCCAATTTTTATTGTGTATAGATAACTTCTTTACTTCATGCTTTATTTTTCACCCAAAACCGAATAAATTCTCTGAAAAAGTCTTGAATTATTCTTTAATCTTCAGCGTAAAACCCAGAAGATACCCGAAAATTTCATCATGGTTACTAGGAGGAGATCCATCAGGGGTGCTTTTACTCCCATGACTCCAACGGTTACTAATCACGTCGAAGCAACTGCAAAAAATTAACCCATCATTCTCGGAGACGCATGCTCCGTTCCAGCTGTTGATACATTCACCATCTTCTATAAAAAAGTTTGATTTCAAGCCGACAAAGGCTCTCGATGAACAATACTTTCTTCCCGATAATCGTCTCAAACTTGAGTTTGAGAAAATTTGAAGGATAAAGGGATCATTCCTACTAATTCTGACGTATGGATATCTGAAAATTGTCTCATCAGGGCGGACATGCTACATATTTACCAGGACCAACTCGGTTGGGCCTGATCTAGTGTATCTCAATTATGATGCCTGTATTGCTGGTAAGTATCCTGTGCTTTTGATCATTCTGCATATACTCTGTTAGTTCACAAAAGGTAAGTGGGAAATATTTAACAGGGTATACCTTTACTTGTAATGGATGATTGAGTGCGGGATATTGATTATCCTTCTGAGAGGGTCACTGCCTTCTTGTCTATTCCTTCTACGGAATGATCATGGCTATTATGCAATGAGGTAGAGCATTTTGCTCGTTGCCTGAAGGCTGAGAGTGCTTCTAAGGTTCCTCAGCCTGCTGGTGCTTGATATATTGTTAATCGCGTTCCAGCCACCAGATCTTCTTCGGTACTGGGACTGATCCTAACAAGCCAACTGATCTGATTGATGCCCCTGTTATCCCTACTCCGTATACTTGGTATGATACCTTGTATGCCTGTTTCAGCCCTGTAACCTTTTGTGCCTTTGTCTAGGGAGTATGTCCCTAGAAAGACAGTTTTGTTTTGATGGTCCTGGTCAGGGAGGTTATCCCTGTCAGGAAAGATATATATATTTGATTACCTTTGCCCGAGAGGGTAAGGGTTTTATTGATGATATAAAGTTTCGCCTTTCAAGCTTGCTTTTTTCAATCATGTTAACGTCTTCTAACAAGGCAGTCGCCATGGTAGATCATGCTGAGATGGCACTGGCTGCCAGGAGGTACCCTGATCTGCACAACCTGGGTAAAGAAGAAGAGGTAGAATATCTAGGAGAGCAAGATGCTGCAGAGGAGCAGGGCACCGCAGGGGTGCAGCATGCAGCAGGTGCTGAGCAGGCCAGGGTTGACGTTGCTGATGTTGCTTCTTAGGAGAAGCAGTAATTTATTTTTGTTGGTTTGGCCGGGGGAATGTCCCTGGATAAAAAATTTGACATTCTGGTTCTCCTTGTCAGGGAGGGTATCCCTGTCAAGTTTAAACATTTTGTTGCCTTTGCCCTAGGGGATGAGGGCTTTCAATGAAATTTTGCAAGCTGCCTTTTGGCTTGAGCTTGCTAATTCTTGTTGCCTTTCCTGGTGTTTTCTGTTGTTGCCTGCTAACCTGTTCATTTTCAAACCTGTTAACCTGTAAGGCTTATTTTTTAGCCCTCTGTCCTGCCATTACTTTTGTAAGGCTGACAAGAGTTCATTGTTCGGTGTATCATCTTTAATCATATGATTAAAGGAAAAATGGGGGTCGCCTGACTTAGAGGGCTTACATCCCTTGCCTGCCTGGAGGGCTTTAATATTCGACCTGCCTGGAGGATTTTCATGACGGTAGAGGATTGTTTCACCTACTACAGGTCATGGTGCTACGTCCAACAATTTATATTAGTCAGGTGACACATGGGCAAGCATTATCACCTGTTAGTCCCGATCAACCCAACTGGCGATCTTAGCCGATTTTTGTAGTTTCAACCCTACAGGGTGTACTAATTATAGTACACCAGGGTGCATTGGTTATAGCACATCAGGGTGCTTTTTATAATTATTTTCAAAAATTTGAAAAAATATTCAGACCAGCAGAATATTCAGGGTAGACCTGCAGAGTATATTAGAGTAGCCCTCAATCCTAAATACTTATGCATATAGCAATATTCATGTATAATTGTTTAGGATTCAAGTATTATATCAGGGTATATGTGAGCAGGGTGAAACACATAGATTATGTCACATAGATATTGCACATTGAGCACATAGAGCAAGCAAAGAATTGTCATGTAGCATGTTCAGGAAAGGCACATTGATCATTCATGAACGGCATATCACACATTCAGATGAGAATAGTTTAGAAGTTTTACCAATAACTTGTGGGGCAGAAATTACCACAAGTATTATTGTTCTCTTAGGTGGGTAATGTTCCAAGATATTGGAATCATGTCCCATACAGTGTTCGTAAGTTTCTTGTCCGACGATTAAGTCAATTTAGATATGAACCTTCCCATACAGGGGCTAGCTTG
>JAGPOY010005718.1:0-11367 GCA_018983105.1 Silene uniflora
AAGGGAGAAAATATTTCTAGATCTAATTATTGTAGCAAAGTAACGTAGTATGTGTTTTTCGACTGAATGAAAGATAAAAGATAACCTAATTAAAAGGTTTACAAGGGTTTATATAGTAAAGCCCAAAAGAAATAATTAATTTAAACGATGAAACGATGTAAACGCTATAAGTCGATCAAAATTGTGACTTGATCGATCGACATTGAGCTTTGGTCGATCGACATCATCACATACTCCTTCCTCTCGCAAGCTGCTGTGTCGTCCAAATGCTGCCCAAGTCGGTCGACAATGATGCTTGGTCGATCGACACTCAGTTGTGGTCGATCGACTTGCGTCACGCAATTTCCTGCAATGCGCACTGAACTTCAAACGGCTGCCATTTCTTCGTTACTTGGCCGAATCAAGCATTTTTCATGGCGTTGGAAAGCTAAGAGGATAATCTTTCACCTACAATTTGAATCACTTGATTATCAGTTTCAGAACTCTAGTTATGGCTCTTTAAAGTAGGCACTAGTAATGTGAAGCTCTCCTTTTGCTCTATAAGCTTCCTTACTTCATTAAGGACTCCAAAAGAATGGTTTTTAAGCTCCATTTAGATCACGACTAGGAACGGGAGCTCGTCCCACCTTTGTTGATAAGATTTGGCTCATACTTGCACATTTGGGCGAATAACCTGTAAAAACCATAACATGTACCCAAAGTAGCAAACACGGGGAATATAACAATAAATAGGATATAAATTGCACATAAATGCGTGCCCAAATAGAAGATTAATCGCATATAATGAGCACGTATCACGTACCATGTAGAATATCCCAAATTATTTTCTATTTCCATTACGAAGGGGTATATAATACGGTAGAGTTTTTATGAATATTCCAATATATGGACATCCGTATTAATAATATTTCATAACACACCCTACTTGTATGGCCCTGATTGACAAAACTAACTGAAAAGGTAGCTGAAACCTGAAAAGGTAGCTGAAAACTGAAAAACTAACTGAAACCTGAAAATGTGACTGATAAGGTAGCTGAAAATTAGGAACTGATAAGGTAGCTAATTATGTGAAAAGATGTTTAGCAAACTAACTGAAAAGGTAACTGATTTTGATGAAATGACGTAAAAAGATATGATAATTATTTAATGGGATAATTCACGTGGTACCCCTGAGGTTTGGCTTAATTCACGTGGTACCCCTAGGTTTAAGAATGTGCACATGGTACCCCTGAACTTTCGTTTTAGTGCACCATCTGCCCTTTGCCTTTAACTCCGTCAAATATTGTAACGGCGGCCATATTTGGGGGAAAAGTTAGTTATTGCTAACAACCTTTTGAATTTCTAACTAACTACAATCTCCAACTAACTATAACTAACTAATATAACTTTCACCAAATACCCCCGAGGTTTGAGAAATATGCACGAAATACCCCTGTAACCAGAAATACCTGTAACTAATTTTTTATTACAGGGGTATTTCGTGCACTTTTCTCAAACCTCAGGGGTATTTGGTGAAAGTCATATTAGTTAGTTATAGTTAGTTGGAAATTGTAGTTAGTTAGAAATTCAAAAGGTTGTTGGTTATAACTAATTTTTCCTCCAAACCTAACCGCCGTAACAATATTTGACGGTGTTAAGGGCAAAGGGCATATGGTGCACCAAATCGAAAGTTCAGGGGTACCATGTGCACATTCTTAAAGCCAGGGGTACCACGTGAATTAAGCCAAACCTCAGGGGTACCACGTGAATTATCCCTTATTTAATAGTATGAATTTAAGGGGTAAAAAGGGAAAATTAAGTCAAATCAGGTACCTGAAATCTCAAATGCTACTCTAGGTAGCATTTCATTTCAGGTAGCTTATTTGCTTAAATAAGCTACTTGCCAAACGCTTACAAAAAAAATAAGGTACCTGTAATTTTGGTCAAATAAGCTACTTTGACCAAATCAGATACCTGAAATGTTTTGCCAAACGGAGTTTATGTCCATATTACTGAAAAAGACGTCTCATTGAAAACCTTACAAGAAAAACCATACGGAAAAAAACGCTAGAAAGGAAAAGAGTATATATAATAATCTTCAAACACGCATAATAATAGCTGCCTCGTTAAAACCCATTTCCATGGAAAACCCAGTAGGACAAAACACCGAATAAGGAAAAAGAGTACAACGCATGTCAACTCCCCGATCATTACATAACTTGATGTATCTTGAATTCAACCATGCTTTAACATAACTTCTCGATTGTTGAAATATAATCCATTTTTGTTGATAACTTGATATCTTCAATTAGTAGAAATTCTTGATAACTTAAATCATCATATTTCATCGGAACTCAGAATCTAGATATCATCATTTCATAATAACCCTTGGATCTTCATTCAATAATACCTCCATAATTATAAGGGACTATAACACAAATTTTCAAAACTTATACCGAAGATAACTTTTTTTTTTTTAAAACTTATACCTAAAATCTCAATTTCTTTCAAACTTAATACCAAATATTTAAAAAAAAAAAACTCATATTGACTATTATACCCTTACTAATTAACCCACACTCCCTTTCTCCACCACATTCAACCATCAACCTTTATCATCATTACATACATTCCATCACCAATACTCTGATCAACCTCCTCTCATACCAGCAGTCCGGCACCACCATCGATGTCGGTGTTGCCGCCACTTATCATCCCTCTTAAAGCCATCATCACCCCTTAAAGAAAATGAGAAGCCATATCACCAACGTGAAAGTTGTTTTCACTCTTCCTGTGTTTGGATGCTAAATTGGATTTTTTTTTCAGAATCTGCCGCATAAAAAGTATCGATTCATAAATGAGTTTAAAACATCATTTTTCAGAAATTCCAAATCCTATTATCATCTAAACTGTACAAAGTTGATGTATGAAAAAGATCAAGAATTGAATCGAAATATAAATAAATTAGGGTTTCAAACCATTTTCCACAATCAAATCAGATTCGCGGACTCTTCGACGACACATTCACAAATAAATCATCTAGGACAAATCATAATGAATAAACTAGGTTGGGACTCTCTTTACAAACTTTTCGAAGAAGGAGACAATAAAACAGCGTAAACAATTGAATGAAATCGACTTACAATAAGAGGAATCGAATTAGGTTGAAATAGATATGAAATCTACAATCGATTGAAAGACTTGCCAAACTATTCTTTCTCTCCCTCTCTCTAGGTTTAGAAATATGTTTTAGAGATGAAAAAATGAAATTATAAAATACTTAAGCCTTATAAACAAAACCGTAGTCAAAACAAATTAGAAACCGTCGGACCGGTTTACCCGGTCAAGTGCACTCGGCCGAGTAACCCACACTCGACCGAGTACTCCAACTAAAATACGGAGTATTACAATCGTAATCTAGCCGATGGTCACGACCCGACTTGACGATCCCGACACGGGTTAGCTCGTTACCCCCTTTGGTATAGCGTAGATGAGTCAAAGGAATTGGGTAAAGAGAGATGAGAGGTTTAAAGAGGGAATTAGGTTTAGAGAGAAATGAAGAAATGATGAAGAATGAATCATCCATCGTAACTTCCGTTTTATTAAAAGTCACGCTGACCGGTGCTAACTTAGCCGAGTTAGGAGCTACTCGGCCGAGTACACCCGACTCAGTCGAGTTAGCCTTACTCAACCGAGTCACCACTACTAGGTCGAGTTTTGCTACTTGGCTACATATATCAACCCCTTGCCATCTCTTTCTAGGGATCCCAAGTGGTCAAAGGGTCGGTCAAAGAGTCTCTAAAAGGGCGGTATTACATGAATCATAAGGTTATGAGAGTCATTTTAAACAAAGAATATAAGCGACAAATCTTAAGAACTTCAAACATTCTATGCCGACATTATTTTGTGCTTTATTTACTAGAGTGTGAAGTGGTTTCGAACAAGTCATAGCTCCCATAAGGTTGTACATCAAGTTTCAATTCAATTCGAATTTTCAATCCTTGAACCAATTAAACCAAACCAACATTGCGTGTCCGTAAAGTGTGGTTTTAGAAATTGCACAATGGTAAATGGGTAGATAAATAGACAATATTGAATTAGGTATAAATAATACAAATAATCAACCGTACGTAATTTCTTTCTATATGTATATCATAATTATGCAAAAAAATATGCTTGAATATCGAACATGCTCATATGTTACAGGTGAAATTATTTGACAAGCACAGTAAACATTGCTCTGCCAAATCATACATTTAAAGACATTTTTCATAGTATGATTTTATCAATATTTGAAATTATATTGTGTTTCCTATTTAGAGATGCACTAATGTAGTTATAACGCGTTTTCTTAACAGTTTCAAATATCTAATATTAAAACTAGTTTATTCTTAGGTGTCATTTGGCTTGTCATAGAAATGTCAGTGCCACTGTAATTTATTTGACCTGATTTTCCAATTTTCATGAACTAAATTTTAAAAAAATATGTATGGTTGTATATGGGAAATGAAATCCATGTAGGAATTCTCACTTATTTAGCAATTTAAAGGGTCTAAGTAAACAAGTGTCTTCATTTTTAGGACATATTAGAGTTCTAAGTTACTTTCAATTCATTTGAGTTGTCGACACCAAACGACCTACTATTTATAAAATATAATTCATTTGAATCCTTATACATTTGTTATTAACAAGGCAACAAAAAAACATCATAATAATAACAAGTAAGTATAATGCAAGAGTTATGCCTTTCATAGAAAGTTGGAAGATGGTGTTTATCCTCTATATTATTCTTAGTCGATTTAGTATTTGGTTATTCTCTATTACTCGTAATTGTAATTCAAGAAGCTAAAAGATATAGAAGCATTACGTTGTTGAAAAATACCATAAATGTGATGACACACGTTACTATTTTTTTCTAAAACAATATAGGTAATATCAATGTTACTGGATTCGGAGTTCGGACCCCCGATCTGCGAACCGGGTTCGTCGTACCCGAACTGGGGTCATTCCAAAACCAGGTCACCGGAGTTCACGACCCAGGCCGATCAGAGGCACGAACTGTGTTGACAGAGAAAGTTAAGACCATATAGCTTCGCCGGAGAAGGAGTTAGGACGGTGAGTTTGGTGGCTGGAGGTGAAGGAGATGAAAGGGAGGAAGGCGATTAATATTTGATGGAGTGATTGTAAAAAAGTAGATGGCTAATAAATTAATAATTGATGGGTAGGTAAGATTTATTAAGATCTCTTAAAAGGGTGGGGGCGGCTGACTACTAGGTTACTCTTTAGAAGGATAGTTTTGTCTTTTGCAACCCTTACCCTTATTATGACACTGTTACTTTATTTTACACAACTTCCAAAGACAGAAATATAAGACTCTTCCTATTTTCAATACGGTAGTTCTTTGAATCTATTTAATTTTAAGAAAAAAAAAAGCTTATCCTGTATAAAAAAAGCTCAGTTTTACAAATTAAATTATAGACTATTTATTTACACCTCGAACCCAATTCCCTAGTCGTAGCGAATTACGAATTACGAACTCGAACCGAACCGAACCCCGAACCATGTAACACTGGGTAATATACATATTAAAGTAAAGAAACAACACTACAGTTATATATTGACATTATCATTAGAGAAATCTATTTCTTTTTATTAAACTACTTAAATTTTAACAAGTTACCACTTAGTCGAGTTAAGGCGAGATATTGACATTACCATTAGAGAAATCGATTTTTTTTCTTTTTCTAAATATTACAGTTGGCTATATCTTCATAGCAAACGGCTTAGCAATTGAGTGACTGGTTTCAAGGCAATTTTCAAAATATTTTGATCCTAGGTGAATCCATTATTGATAGTAAGTTTCAAACGGGCCTATTTTTTGTAATTTGTTTACTTTTAAACCTTGAATTAAAAAAAAAAAATTCAATATTTTTGACTTTTTTGACGGGTGAGAAATGTAAAATGGTATTACTGATGGTCCAAGATGATTTATTTATAATACTACCGTTATGACACTTTTATTTTCCACTTTTTTCTCTAAACTAATTCAAGTACACACTACGCAAAATCTGGCCATCAATAACGAGCGTAGCTCAACGGTTTAATGCATATAATAACGGCACTTAGAACACCGTTAATCAAATACTGGCGGAAACCTGGAGAGCGCTAAAACTAATAACGGTTTACGTAAAAAACCGTTGTAAGAAAGGATTTAACACGGTGGTGAACGGAACCGTTATTAACAAATCTGTCACGGTTTCTTTGACGTCGTTATTAAAACACCCTTATCAACGGTTTTTAAATAACCGTGACTAAGATAAGAACACGACTTTTTGAAAACCGTTGGTAAATATACACTAGCAACGGATTGTGGTGCCCGTTGTTATATTTTTGTGAAACGGGTTTTGTAACCGTGATTATATTTCTATTATGTAAGAACGGTTCCTTTGTACCCGTTGTTATTTATCGTTCACTGTTTAAATATAACCGTTGATAAACGTTTTTTGATGTTTGGGCTGGTCTGAGTTATACTTCTCTAGTAAATGAGTACGTTTTTCGATGTTTAAAATTTAAACAATGCAATGTATGATAGATAAATAATGAACCGTTGCACGTTTGACCTGGATTATTACTATCCGTCCATTATTATATTCACACATGCATATATATTTCTCTATAAATATCACTTATAATGTGATTAATTTAACATATCCCCCAATTCAAAGTTCAATTAATTATAGCCTATAATTTAAATAAAATATTACACTTCGATCACCATGTCGTCGTCTTCTAAACCCGCCGAATTACAATCAAATACCCGCTATGTCCATCCTATTACCTGTATTATACACAACCTTCCAATCAAATATGATGACAATGACAATGCTTTTTCTAGAAGTCTTACTTGGATGAGAGATATGCTTCGTCAATGCGGTTATACGAACGTCAAAAAGGTCCATCTAGGTTTGGGGTAAAGCTGGTTTTCTTGGGTACGCAATTATTGAGTTCGAAAGCCATGGGAAGAAGCATGACTCTTATCGTCAAGCGAGAAAACTCCAAGCAAGATACGAGGATCATGATGCAGGGAGGAATAATTATTATATGGATGATGGGTTACAAGCGCAATATTTATGGATTGCAACCGATAGTGACATTAATCTATTAAGAACATATCGGCAGTATATTGACACTGTGCCTCGTCTATGGGAGGCGGAACAAGTGCCTCCTAATAATCCACACATTGAATTCTCAATATTTATATCAATAGCAGGGGAATTACAAAATGATTATGTTGATTAATTATTATTATTCTAATTCTAATTAACGTTGTTGAAACCGCGCATTTTTTAATTTCTTGTTATGTACGTATGTGTTTTTTTTTGAATATGTGGGTTTGAAAAAAATTATAAATGTGGCTATATAAATGCTAAAAGATCCTTTATTAACTAACATCCATTATTACTCGCAACTTGTTAAAGCATCCTCTATAAATATCAAATCACAATACTTCATCCCCATTACACAAATTTGAAACAACATGACAATAAACCCTAGTTTTATCAACAACGAAGAATGACTTACACAAACAATTGCAGATGATGAGAAGGTTCTCGCAGGGCTTGCCGCCGATAAACAGCCATTAATCAAAGCATCCCTTGAACATCAACGAAATTATTGGATTAAGCGGCGTGAAGCAGTCCGGTTTGTCAACAAAGCCTCATCATCATCATCTTCATACCCTCGTAGGCCTATTACTCGCAACTTGGATGCAGCGAGAGATATGTTGAGTTGTACTCTTCCAACCTTATCTCCACATGCAAGTCATGTCCTTGCATATATTCAATTTGTTATTGAAAAATATGAAGCCAATGACCCGGAAGTTAGCCTATTGAAACATATTCCGTCTCCACTGCAAGTGCCATATCCATGCATCACCACTCCACACTCCCATCTCCGCTACAGTACCCATTTTCCGTGTTGACAAGCTGAAGAGTCTGGGAAAGACTTGCTTCAGTGAGACACTCTCAATCCAAACATCCTCCCAGAATCTAATGTTGGCCCCACTGCCGACTTTTACCTTAAAACGTTGTTGTGAAACTTTTTCAATATGGATGTCTCAGTTACTGATGGAGCAAATTGACTTCCATAAACCATAGCTAACCTCCTTCCCCTCACTCCTAAACAATCCATCATGATTCAACATATGTATCGAACAAACCACTCTCTTCCATAGTGTTTGATGCTCCTGAGAAAATCTCCACTACCATTTATTTCGAAATACTCCTTAAATAATGAATAGAACAACATAGGAGTAATATAAAAATTCCATCTCTTTTTTTCTTTTCAACGTCATTTTGCTTATCATTTTTCATTTTTTTTTTATTTCTTTTTCACAACTTTTTTTTTTTCATTCATCAATTTTTTCACCTTCCTTCCAACACAAAAGCATCCTTCATAAATTGACCGCAACAAGGCTTCCAAACTTACCAACAAGACTAGCTTGACAAGGGTAGGCCATATAGGAATGTAGTTGAATAAATGGGTCAAAACAAGGCAAATTTGGCTAATGTGAGGCTAATAGGGATAAAATATAAAGGAAGGGTCGCCTCTCCACATGTGTCACCGCCACAAACCCGAGTGTATGTAGGCAATAAGAGACAAATTTCATGCTTGTGCAAATTGATGTTACATGCTTTGTAAGGAGTACTACTCACATCCTATATGAAACCGGTCATGAATGTCACCAGTTTATAAGCTCTAGACCTTAGAATGTATAGTAGTTTGCCAACATAATAGGTCAAGTCTATTCGTTTGGTAGAAATTAGTCAAAAACTCGTGAACAACGCAAATGAATTCATCAAAATAGGGTGTAAAACAATGCAAGGCTTAAACGAGTAGCAAGAGTATAAAAGCAATGTCATCATCGTTATATAACCACTCCGACTCAACCTAAGACCCTACCTAAATGCAAACATATTTTTGTATTTTTTTGAAATTTTTCAATCTTTTTGGTATTTCGAAATAAATGCATGCGGAAATGCAAGAAATATGCATATGGATGCAACACAGACATATGTATACCCTCCCCAAACCAAATCATACAATGCCCTCATTGTATTCAGCAAACAACAACAGCATCAAAATATAGGGGAAAGGGATATACGAACAAGATGAATGCAAATGAATAAAAATTAGGAAAAAAAAACTCACAAGAAGCGCATAACGGACCTCCCCAAACAAGCATCAAACATAGGGAGGTCGTGGCCTGCTGCCACTAATCAACACCCGTAAGATCCGGGTCGTCAGCATCATCACGCACATAAGGACCTGCGTGACACTCAAATGAAAATTAAGTCTTATTACAAAATTATATTCATATGGAGCTAAAAACTAAGCACACTTTTACAAAGTTGTTACAATCCGGGTTGCCTCCCGGTCAGCGTTGGTTTATATAGTCCCGCTCGACCTTGCTTAGCTTACCATATAATTACACACAAATATGCATAATCAAAACAACTCAGAGCTCTCAATAGTCGGTCGAAAATCTGCGCATGTGCTACACAAACAGCATAAGTAGCACCAACATAAAATAGGAGCATATAAAAGTAAGGTGAGATACCGTAGCTTGTTAAACTTTCTTTGACAGCTCCCATAATAATCCATTGAATGATTCCACCCTTTAGCCGAGGGTGGAACATCAAAGCTCAAATCACAGGAAAGCGGAAAATTAGCGACCAGAGAAGCATTTAACAATGAAAACACGCAAGTAGAAACAACCTGCTTAGACGGGTATTCTACATGAGGTGTAGGATTCCAGTGTGCAATAGGAGAAGGTGGGCAGTCATCCCAAATGCAAGGGGCGGTAAAGTCAAATGTGTTAACGGGGTCAC
The DNA here is from genome assembly GCA_018983105.1 of Silene uniflora. Taxonomy (NCBI): domain Eukaryota; kingdom Viridiplantae; phylum Streptophyta; class Magnoliopsida; order Caryophyllales; family Caryophyllaceae; genus Silene; species Silene uniflora. The sequence goes on from JAGPOY010005718.1 coordinate 9,870, forward strand.
CTATAACATGCTCACCTACCATATAGTCATATGAGTCCCATTTGACCTCAAGACCTTCCAATCGCCCATCCTCACTCTCCTTATCGCAAGACTCGTCACAAAAGGGGTTCTCTATGAGGTCCGTCAAGTCTTCCTCACGTGGATCAGTGTTCTAGATTATTCTCAAAGAAGGGATTATCAGCTGACCCTATAGTCTCCTCCTCTATGTTTCTATCAACATCATTTTCATTCTTCAAAATGATTTCTATGGTCTCACCCACGCCCTCATCCATGTCTGTCTGAAGTGAGAAAGTGGGTTTAATGCTCTCAATTGCAAACCAGTCAAAGAATTCCAAAACCTCATTAACAGATTTCCAACTGAAGTCTCCCTTACCTATTGAGTTGAGGTATGCTCGCGTGGGGCCATTTATACCCTGGATAATAGACAAGCAAATATGGAGGGCAGACAAATTTTCACGATTTATTGTATCAAGCCATTCCTCGAACCTGTCTATATATGCACCAAAAGACTCATTCTCATCTTGCGGAAACCTGATGGTAAGTAGCATGAGAACGGTCTCAAGGAAATAAATTTCCCTGAGACAAAAGACAAACTAAAATAGAAATACGTCGCCTCCCCAACAACGGCGCCAAAATTTGACACGGCTATCGCAATCTATCAAAAATAAACCAACTGGTCTCTAACAAATATAGCTAGGGAAGTCGGAATCGTATCCACAGGGAGGCTATTTGCAATCTAATTGTCAATTCAAGTCTGTCTAAGTCACTAATGGGGTTTGTTTGATTTTTAATAAACTAAACAAATAGATTAAAAGATTTAAAGAGAAAAATTGATTCGAGAAAAATATAAGAGAAAGGAGCTAGGACATCGGTTCACCATACATTATTACGGGTCATAGGTAGAGTCAAAGGTCAGTCTCAATTACTGGTCTATAAGGCAGTGAAAAGGTCCTCTCGATCCGCTATTCGCCCTAAAATGCTTCTAGTAGGCTCTCGCAACTTACTAGAGCACTCTAATGTTTGTGACAGGTCCAACCCTCACCAGTCTTTCGATCTTAGGTCGGGGTTTACCATACAATTAATCAATTACGTCGACTTAACCAATTAAAAGCAATTAAATGTCACAATTAACAACATAGACCAATTACGTCAACTAATCTAATTACCCATTAAGACCGTCTCAATGTTGTAGCGAGTGTCCTCCACAGTTAGTGCGATAACATTATTGCACATACACTTGTACGGACAAGTGGGAGATTGTTGGGGCTGGTGTCCTCTACAGTTAGTGCAATAATTTTATTGAAACTCTCAGAGGAACACAAGGGCATACTTTTGTATTATTATCAGTTGATCCACGTTTATCAATAACGGTTGGCTTGCTAGATAAGTTTGACGTTAATGTCATACGGATGGCGGTGATCAACTGGTCCCTAAGAGTCACACCTATAGGACACGTTTGAGAGATGTGACGTATGAGAATACAGTCATGTTGATGCCG
>JAGPOY010005719.1:0-10810 GCA_018983105.1 Silene uniflora
ACCGAGGCCGTATGCATCCCTCGGCTGGCTTGATGTCAGGCCGAGAGAGCCCCTCGGCTGGCTGGTTGCCAGGCCGAGACCCAAGTAGCTCAGTGCTGTGTGACTTGAGGTCAGTGAGCACCGAGGCCGTATGCATCCCTCGGCTGGCTTGATGTCAGGCCGAGAGGGTCAAGTAGTCCAATGCTGTGTGACATGCGGTCAGTGAGCATTGACTATGGTCAAGATGTTGACCCGGTCAGCCGGTGCAGAATATGCCCCATCACTTTACAAGGAAATTCAACCCACCAATCATCCAAGAGCAGTCAGTTTGACACGATTTGCTGACTATAAGCAATTTCAAAAGCCAGGGGCGTCCAGAGAACTGATAGCTCAGGTATGACTGACGAGCTTATGTACGCAGCTCTAAGGGGCCATAAACAACCTATAAAGCCTTCGAGTAGTCATGATTATGAACGACTTGTTGGTTTACTTTGACTTTTGCCTTGTCGAAGCCTCGATCAAAGTATATGCTATGTAGATACCTGTATCTGTCGATATTTGTATTTATGGAAATCCCGACAAACACCAAATGATGACAAAGACAAAATCTGTAATAAATGTGGATACCGTCAAATTAATGGAGTTCGTTTTATGATATAAATGCAAACTAATTGATTTTGTTTGGATTTAATGAGTTGTCAATAAATTGTTTATTTAAAGTTAATTTACGACGAATAGTTTTTAAGATGAATTAATTTTTATGACCGCGCTTTTTTAACTTGTTTTATATCAAAATATTTTTAATTTATCGATTTTGGAATTACGAAATTATTATTGTTCATTTCCTTCTTGTTTTAAAGTAAGTTTAGAACAGATTAAAAGCTCGATTTTTGAACGTAACTTTAAATTCGATTTTAAAGTCGATTTTGGATTTCAAATAATTATCGATTATTTACTTTTCATTTTAAACTATTAACTCTATAGTTTTAAACAATTTCAAACTCTGATATTTTAGCTCGATTTGCGAAACGATTTCGACCCATCTCTCACCTCACCAAAGACCGACGATCCAAGACCCAAATCCATGCAACTATGCTCATAATAAACGTCCATACCACTCACCAATTCACCATATCAGCCCAATACCACATCCGAACACAGCCCAAACATCCCCCATACCCGTTTGTATCCAATCCGAATTCGCTCCTACCAGCTGCAATCCGCATCCTATATCCAAACCCATATTTCGTGCCTTGCCCACCAAGGAAAACCCTCGAGAAGAAAACTCTCAACTTATCAGGATTCAGGATGCATTCCATTATAAAAGCACGGTAGGTAGCCAATAGTAATACATACAAATTACAAACCCAGAAAACTCAAATCATCAATAATCAACCAATCTACACAAATCAAGAAAAAAATGGCAGCAACCCTAATCGGACCCCCAGAACGCCGCCCAAAAATCCCCAATTCAGCCATCTTAACCACCGATCCTTTCCTAAACACCATTCTCACCAACTTCAACTCCACCCAACTCGACGGCCCCCTTAACCTCCGTGTCGGCTTTACCGAAAACTCCGGCGACACTTATCTTGAAACCGGTAACCCTTGTTTAGATCTCTTCTTCGATGTCGTACCCGGTACCCAACCTCATGTCATCACCCATAAACTCAACGCAGCCTGGGATCACGACGCGTTGACCACCTTGAAACTGATCTGTAACCTCCGTGGTGTTCGCGGTTCCGGTAAATCCGATAAATCTGGGTTTTATACTTGCGCGATTTGGTTGCACGGCCGCCACCCTAAAACCCTCGCGTGTAATCTCGCGACCTTTGCGGAATTTGGGTATTTTAAGGATTTTCCTGAGATTCTGTTTCGGGTTTTGGGTTTGACCCATACTGCGAAGATGACTCCGGCTCGACAATTCGGTCGAGCTAGAGGTCCGTTTGCGGTCAAGAAGGGTAAGGGTAAGGGCAAGAAGGTAAAAAAGAGTAAGAAGTCTCTGGCGATGAAGGAGTTTAAAATCCGTGAGGCTAAAGATAAGCAGGCGGTGGAGAAGGAGGCGGCGGCGGAGTTACGACACAAGAAACAAGCCGATATGGCGAAAGCCGTCATTCGAAAGTTTAAGCATGATCCGGATTTTAGGTTTCTTCATGAACGGGTGTCTGACTTTTTTGCAGGTCGTTTGAAGGAGGATCTGGCGGCGTTGAATGCCGGTAATCTTAGGAAGATTAGCTTGGCTGCTAAGTGGTGCCCGTCTCTCGACTCGTCTCTTGATCGCGCAACGCTGTTGTGTGAGGCGATTGCGAAGAAGTTGTTCCCTAGAGAGGAGTATGAGGGTGTTGAGGATGTACATTATGCGTACAGGGTTAGGGAGAGGTTGAGGAAGGAGGTGTTGGTCCCGCTGCGAAAGGCGCTTGAGTTGCCGGAGATTTTCATGGGGGCCAAGAAGTGGGATGAGATTCGGTACAACAGGGTGGCGTCTGTGGCTATGTCGAATTATAAGGAGTTTTTCTTGAAGCATGATGAGGAGAGGTTTAATGGGTATTTGGAGTTGGTGAAATCGGGTAAGGCCAAGATTGCTGCTGGGGCGCTTCTGCCTCATGAGATTGTCGGGGCTGCGTTGAAGGGCGGTGAGGATGGCGGGGCTGTGGCCGAGCTTCAGTGGAAGAGGATGGTGGAAGACTTGTTGAAGGAAGGGAATGGGAGTAAAATTGGGAATTGTATTGGGATATGCGATGTGTCGAGTTCTATGGAGGGTACTCCTTTGGAAGTGTGTGTTTCTCTTGGGATACTGCTTTCGGAATTGTCTGAGGAGCCGTGGAAAGGGAAGGTGATCACATTCAGTGAAACTCCGCAACTTCATATGATACAAGGGGATGACCTTTACTCTAAGGCGAATTTCATTAGAAAGATGAAGTGGGGGATGAACACTGATTTCTTAAGGGTGCTTGAGTTGATCCTCTATGTCGCGGTTCATGCTAAGCTTAAGCCTGAGGAGATGGTCAAGAGGGTGTTTGTGTTCAGTGATATGGAGTTTGATAAGGCGGTTACTACAACTAGGAGGTGGGAGACGGATTATATGGCGATAGTGAGGAAGTTTGAGGAGAGTGGGTTTAAGGATGCTGTGCCTGAGATAGTGTTCTGGAATCTGAGAGAGTCGAAATCGACTCCTGTGACGAAGAAGCAGAAGGGGGTGGCGCTGGTGAGTGGGTTTTCGAAGAATGCAATGAAGCTGTTCATGCAGGGCAAGCAGGGTGATCCTCAGGCTGTTATGGATGATGCTCTTTCTGGGAAGGAGTATGACAATCTTGTTGTTCTCGACTAAGTTTTTTGAGTTTTGAGCTAAGGATGATTTAATAATGAAGTTCAGATGTACTCCATATTCGATTATGAGCAATTAATTAACATTAGGAATTCCGACTCTTCCGAGTAATCAATCTCTTTCATTTGTTGTCATCTGCTTTATTTTATCGACATTTTATCGACGTGAACTTGATAAATACAGTTTTGCCAATTATGAAATTCGGAGTATTTTATTGTATACCAAGTTGCCATCTGATTGACTGGGGACATGCATCACGCAAAAATGCAAAATGCATAATAGCACATTCACAATTTTAGCATTAATTGCACGAGAATACGAGATTAGTATTATTAATTTATTATTATACTTCCTCCGTTCTAAAATAATTGACGTTTTTATTTTACGAGGTGAACTTTTGAATTCAATTTTTACAAAAATATATTGGTTAAAAAATTATAAAAATTACACCATAAAATTCTTTACGAATAGAGCTTTAATATGAGTATACATTTCATTATATTTAGTTATATATTTTGAGAGATATTAAAGAGAGAAGTGATTGTCTCGATAAGTGAGAATGACAATTAAAAAAAAACAGAGGGAGTATATATGACCGGAGCTTGTTAGGAATTGGGATCACCATTCACCAGTGGAGAAAGGGATGAGCTATTTAATACTATAGAAATACAGTTTTCTTTTTTGGGTTAAGACGCCAATAGCGATTTTTTGGAATTTGAACTCTCTAAATCATACTATGCATAATGTAGGGTGGACAAAACTCGGACCGATTTAACTTTTAAGTCGAAGACAAACTCCCGGTATGAGATGCTCAGTAACGAAATACACTGATTCAAGTTTCAGTGTTCTTGTATACTGGATAGACATACTTTTTACTGCTGAGATTTTTTTCTTTTGTGCAAAAAAGAGACAAAATGTCGGTACAATATAATTGTCTTAACCATCAAGTTAAGACCTCTTCTATTAGCTAACTGATAAGGTGATAGCTTACTCACCCCAAAAACCTGTGTACTACGGACTAATTTGTTCATTGGAGAAACATGAACTCATAAGAAATCAAACCACGATAGCTGAGCCAAAACATCTTTTCCCGATGGTCTTCGAATCCAGGAGTTTCCATCCTTCATCTTCAGTATAACACTCGACCTGTGAAAAAAGAAAAGTGTAGAATAGACAAAACATGGTGAAATTAGGGGGCTCTAATCAAACCCCCTAGGCCCTAACCTACGCAAAAGATAAATTAAGAAGGCTGCTAGGGAAAATGCTTACCGTGTCCAAGACATCTTTGTTACTCTGCATCCCGCCTATCGCATAAATTCTCTCCCCAAAAGTGACACCACTCAAACAACCCCGAGCATATGTCATGGGCTTTGACATAGTCCATGACCCAGTGCGAGGCTCAAACATTTCTACCGTGGGGACCATTTGAGTTCCATCATATCCGCCAATGGCATACCTACAAATGGAGCCAAAGAAATGCAAAGATGAGATCATTTTCCAACGGATGGATGGCCAGGATTTAATGAACTGAAAATGCACGTGGTGCCCTTGAGGTTTGACATTTTGCCCGAAATGCCCAATTTTTTGATCCGGAAAACTTTAAGAGACCATAACTCGTGTTTAAGAGTTCCGAAAGTGAAACTTTTTTTTCAAATCAATCAATCATCTTTTCGAGAACTACGATTTGAAAAAAAAATTATCGTATTTGGATCACGTGGCTAGGAGTTATTGTATGTCAAAAGTTTTTTTGACCAAACAAACTTTGATTGACCATATCTCTTGGTCACGAATTCCAAATACAATAATTTTTTTTTTTCAAATCGTAGTTCTCGGAAAGATGATCCATTTGAAAAAAAAAATTATCACTTTATGAACTCGTAAACACGAGTTATGGCCCTCTTAAAGTTTTCCGTATCAAAAAATTGGGCATTTCGGGAAAAATGTCAAACCTCAAGGGCACCGCGTGCATTTTCCGTTTAATAAATCGGGCCAAACGGAATAGCTAATAAACAATTTATTGCTCCCTTTGGTTTGGGCACAAAGACCAAGGAGAGGGGAGGGGACCATTTGTGGGTGTTGTATTGAGTCACAAGTGGACAATAGGTTATGGGATGATCAAATTAACTCTTAAAAATATTCTCAATATAGAAAGGTAAATAATGAACACAAATTCTCATTGAAGACGGGCATATCCGTCACAAGCTCAAGACGGGTCAAGTAATACACAAGTGGGTAGATAAGACAAAAGCAGAATAAATGTGATACCAAAAATGGAATAGGTAAACAAATGACCATGACGGAGGGAATATAATGTTTTCCTGGTAAGGCAGTATAAATGGATAACTTGCAAACTATAATAAAATTATAAATTGTTGTAAAGAAACAGGCGTACTGTTTAAGAAGCTTAAAAGCTCACGAAGACACAGGCAGATAAGTGAGAATGGACTACGCACGCGGCAGCTCAATATGGCTCAAGAATCCTAACTATTTCAACAAGACTAGACTATCTGATAAAAGTCAAATAAAAGGGTCGTAACTACAAAAAACGAACATAGGAGCACTTACAACTTCTCATTCAGAACTGTCAAAGAGTGACACCCTCTGCTTGAGTTCATACTCTTTAATCTTGTCCAAGAATATACACGCGGATCAAATCGTTCCACTGAACTGCACAACAGATAGTAAATTACTGAATAGCAGCAACTACAAAGATTTAAAAATACACACATATTCTGATGAGCCACAAACAAAACATATAACTAACGCTGAAGATCCATTCTAAGAAAAGCATAAAAATACAAAACACAAGGCAGAACAAAGCGATTCAAAGCCATGTGTTCCAAATAAGCTAGGTGAAAGCTAAAGAAACACTCTGTAGATACTATTAAAACTATCCTGTTACGTAACGGACATCCAAGCCGGCATTACATTTGTAACCGTTACAATGAACCCTAGAGCAAAAAAGTGTAAAGTTTTGGCTACGTCGATCACAGTTTCAAATTTAGCCATTAACCAGTATCACCGCAATCTATAACCGAGAATTTTCACGAAAAACTTCCAAGAAACATATTAGAATATTCCTTGTATCTGTCAAGTCCCCTTTCGAACAATCCAGCACGAGGACGAGTCTCGCTGCCTGTCATTCTAATTATCTGTTTCGGCTTATTTTCTCGGTATTCTACTTACATATCAGATAAGGATTAGAGAGTTCTAGATAAAATCTCTAGGTCATAACCTAGCCGTGATAATTATTATGTACTCCGTAATTCCACAAGCTCATTTTCATGTGCTCTTCACGGTGGTTAGCTAACACATCGTTACTAAACCACCATACATTTGCGTGTTATTTGCCTTCTTCAATTATCATTCTTGCATACGTTATAAGATAACATATGCATTTGCAAATGTTGGATATATACAACATTACCCCTGATGTATGTGAGGAAACTAGGTCATAAGTGAAGTAAGATACATACTTACTACAAATATGGAAATCAACTTAAAATTCGTAACTCAATATGAAATGAACATTTAATGCTTTTGAAATTACACCCCATTTGCTTGCAAGTGACGAACCAGTTACATTGCACCCACAATATCCCAACATTTCACAATCATACCACCACAGTGACGGATACTGCATTTTTATACCATGATCCCATGGTAAGGTATAGGGAAAAAATAAGGGCTCAATGAGGTAGCTGCAAAAAATAGATAATCCTATTCTGTCTCTTAATAAAACCAGGCATCAAGCTTCCACCACTTCGAAAATAGACTGATACTGGGACGATAAATTCTAATAAGATAAATTCATAAACCCTGTTTTATCGAACCCTTGACATATATATACACTGAGCATTAAGCATAGTCGCACAGAATCATGTCCCTTTTGCCCCTTTTTCATGTTCTCTATTAAGAGCAGACTAATACAACTATACAAGGACAGCAAGACAACAAAGTAACGAGTCCATGTCTATTGACAGTATCAAATCACCAACACTTGCTGTCGAAAGCTACAGTCTAAAAGGATTGGCAGATCAACCAATTTCAACCACCAAAGGGAATGATCATTTACAAACCATGTAAGCAGTAGCAGTATGACAGACACAAAATATAAGGAATTTACCTCACATATTCCTGTCCATCAAATCCACCAGTAACATATAGCACACCATTTAATTCCGCTGCAGCTGGGGCAAAACGCTGAAAAACCAGAAGAGATGACTCCATTTATTATAATTATAATACGTTTTGATTTTACAGTAGAATTTTTTTCCCAGAACAGTAGAAGTTCGGCTTGCATTCAAAAGCTATTGAGTATTGACTTTCTGCGGGTTCCTTTTCTTTACACCTTTAAGAGAATAATCCCCATGCTAATATGCGGAGTATAATACAGCTCCAAGAACTCCTCAGTAATAAAGAATCTTAGTCAAGAGTAAACAGTGAACTTTAAATAAAAAAGAACACACAAATCGGAAATGATTGTTTAACACAACGCTGCAACCCTCATCACATTCAAAGGTTGTTAAAATAACACTAAATGCATTAAGCCATTAATAGATAACAGAAGCAGCAAGTTTAAGTAAACGACGCAGTAGAGGCAGATCAAGAAAAATGGAAGGCTTGAATTTGGAAGTTCTAACAAGTTCAATACCAACTGCCCTAATATCGACGCACTTACATCAAAGTACGAGAGGTCAGACGCACACAATTTTACTCATGTGCTGAGAACAGGAAAAGTCAGTCTGCGAATAACTCATAATATAAGGAAAATTGATCATTTGTTACATTAGTGTCAGAATCACAGAACAGTTCGTGAGCTCTTCCGCTTTATTCAATCAATACTCCTTTGATAATGTCAGTGGCGTAAATTCTTCAATCTCAAATTCTTATAAATTTCCTATTTTGTTTCGGAAAAATTATGTAAATGTGCTTTCATAAATCATAGAAATAATAAAGGTGAAAAGCTTTACTAGAATCTAATAGATTAGATGTTCATGAGCCCTTACCTTTTGAAGCATTGATCTGGTGACTATCCACTTTCCAACATTCAGATCAAGCACTTCTACCTCTGAGAGACTGTCGTCTGCATCCCCACCTCCTATAGCAAAGATCTTGGCAAGTAAAGAGACTGCAGCTAAACTTCCTTTCTTTCTATTCAATGAAGGGTAACTGGTCCACTGATGGCTCTGCAGATTGTATGATTCAACTTCATACAGCAGGAAGGTAGAGTTAATACTCATTATCACAAAACCATACTCCATAGATTACATGAAAAAGAACAGCACATGAATGATAGAGAAAGTGATTCGAATAGCATGTACCTGTGTCGTACCAAGATGAATCGTATTCACCACCCAAAACATACAAGTCTCCATCACGCTTCACTGCAGAAGAATATGAACGGACAGATTTCATGTGTGCAAGAGGTCGCATGGCATCCTCAAAAGGACAATAGCAATCGATGTTTTGCAGCAATGAAGAGCCATCAAATCCACCCACTAAAAGTATAGATTGGTAAATATCTTGATTTTCAGACATCATCTCATCCAAATGCATGGCTGAGAGAGAGGACCCTGAATGCACAGATTGCTCATGATGGGATCCTGATTTTTGAAGCATACGACTTGCTTCCTTCTGCATTGTCATTTTGCAAAGTAAGAATAGATGCATATGAGACACGACGAATATATAGATCTTCAATAAATAAATAAATAAATAACAGTGACAACCTTCTACATCTGTTAATTTTCATTACCACGCATAAACTTTCATGTGTTAGCCAACCATAAATCATATTGGGACTAGGGCATTGTTGTTGTTGTTGTTGACTTGGTGTGTGTTGCTAATTTGCTATGATCCTTCCTATGTTTTATCATCTTTGTGAAAGAAATATGCAATAGCGAGTCCTGGTAGATTGTACTAACCAACCACTTCATACAACCGTAAAAACAAACATTTGCTCGTGAAAACACAAGCGATGATACATAAAAGCACATCAGCATCTTATCAGAAAGAGAAACAATACCCACAAACTGATTCAATAAAGTAACATAGCTGCACAAAAAAACAAGCAAAATAAGGTAGACGATTCAAATTCTTACCAATTCCAGCTCCAAATTATGAATCTGCATGGTTTGCCTGAAGTGTAACTCTTTCATCTCTCCCATTTCTTGAATCAACTTCATAGAACAGGTGATCAAAGGATAAGCCAAAAGAGGATGGAGATACTTGAAAGCAGTGTGAATTAAACGGTATGAGATACCTTAATTACAACTGCACGTAGATCTGAATTTCCTTCTGAGCTTGTGTCTTCCCCTACATAAGGTGTATCTGAGATAAGGGTGAGAGCTTCAGCTACATTCGTCGTCTCAGTGGCCATAAGAGGTGCTCCACTTACAGATGTAGCTCTAGTAGAAGTACGAGATTCGTTGTCAGACATAGTAGGAGGCCCTTCACTATTGGATTCTTCACCTTCCTTGCTTGAAGAAAGGGTGAACTGGGGTTTAAAAAGAGAGCTCCATTTTTTCTCTGAAGTAGAAACTGTGCCATTTTCTGAGCCCTTGGCCACACCTTGATCAAGTAGAGCTTCTGATGTCTCTTCTTCTTTCACGGTTGGTGTAGATTCGCAGAGAAATTCCTGCTCCGTAACTATATTTGTTGCTTTGGGGTTGCACTCTTCTTCATGAGCAACTGGGGCAGCTGATTGTCCAAATAATGTGCCCCACCTAGCTGCAGTTGGAGGGAGTGATACACTAGGACTAATTGGAGAAGATGAAAATAGTGAGATCAACTTATTGGTCTGTACTTGATCTAGTTCAAACCATAGATGATTCGGCTCATGCTCAAGGTAGTTTTTAGCTAAGATAGGCTTATACTGGTCCTCGCGTAAAGGATGACACTGCATGCGAATTTTAACCCGAACCTAAAATAAAACCATGAAAAAGTTAGGTTTATTTATTGCTATGTGTAAAAGACAGTAGTACAGTACCTTTTTGGACTTTAAGAGTTAACAAGGCTTGCACATGAGTTTAATAATGTTTCTTGTCATACGGAGTTGTGGAGTTCTACTATAATAATATTATTAAATGTCATATACTAAGAAAGTGAATGGTACAGAGTAATGCTTTTACATCGAATTGAAGTTCAAGTTTAATAACAGCTCAACCTACCAAAAAAGTATCAAGTTGCGGACTGTGACACTATACCTGTGCAGGAAATGGTGTTGTCTCTTGACCATCTAATGTCCATGCATATTTGTTGATATTCATTTGCCCAGAAGATGTCGCCTCAAAAATGCCATGAAGTGTCCTGTCGCTATAGTTGAATAGGAAAAGTGGCATTCCCGGAGTAACATTTTGCACGTACTGAATATGTGGCGCTGGTAAACCTGTTCAACAAATTCAGTAATCCTTCATTGAAGACATTATAGAAATACAGCTATGAGAAAAAATTAACTGACTTACCAAACAACTGTTTGAAAACGCACTCCTTGAATGTGGAATA
>JAGPOY010005720.1:0-10810 GCA_018983105.1 Silene uniflora
GTTGAAATGAGCACTCTGAATTCCAAGATGGATAAGGTGATAAGGATGCTCTCCAAGCTCATGGTGGAGAATGAAACTCTTAAGGAGGAAGTAGCTGAGGTTAAAGCTCTTAATGAAGATCTCGTAATGGAGGTCAAATCTCTCAAGGGCCGTGCTTCGACTTCCAAATGAATCCCCTATCCCTTAACCCTATTTTGGCTCATTGTCTTGAATTCATATGCTTGTGTGGGCTGTTTTTAATTGTGTTTGGAACAAATGAATCCCCTATCCCTTAACTCCCTCAACCACCTCCACTACATGCCCAACACTAGCAAGAGGTTTCATTTTATCTTACAATTTTGTCAAATGTACAATTTGTTATAATTTGTGACATGTAACATGCTACAAGTCATATAAGAGGGTGTTTAACCAATTAAACGTAACATCGAATGTAAATAACGTACATTTAACAAATCGACTAGTAATTCACAACTACCAGTGAATAAAATGACAATTTTTAAGTTAGATTAGTATCACTTACAACATATTGTAATTATAACTAATAATTAACTTCGACCTCAATTGTTTCGTAAACACCGATTAATTTTAGTAATATAACGTCGTAATTACTAAAATTAATTCTTATTTAATCTCATTAAAATAAGATGCGTTAATTTCTCTAATAATTAAAATTGTTCTATTTTAAGAAATTATTTAATCTGTTCTATTTTAAGAAATTAATTAATCAACTTTACGATTTCGGGAATTGTCCTATAGGTGGACCTAAAGGGATCAACTGACCACCACCGTAAAACGACAGTAATGTCAAACTCTAGTTAGCCAATCATTACCGATTAATGTTGATCATTTGACTATATAATAGAATCATCCCTTGCGTATTCTTGTTACGAGATTTAGTTAATTATGTAATTATACAATAATTACTTGACCGCACTATTGTTGAGGACACAAACTCCAACATTAATTCCACATCTTTTGACATCTCTATACACACCCTCTTTACACAATTCTTACATATAATTCTCTCTAAATATTAGTAGTTAGATTAGTTAGTATAGTTTAATTTACATTAGTTTGTTTACATTTTCTTTTAGCATTTATAATACAATTTCCATTCCAAGTTAATTCCAAATTATATTCAAGTCATTTCTATTTGCGTTGTTCTACATTTCCATTTCCATTGTTCAGGTAACTTTAATTCTCTTATTATTTCATTGTCATTATGTTTTTCATATCATTAGTCATTAGTTTACCTTTTATCATGCAAGAGTAATTTCCTTTGTCTAGGGAATAAGGGAAACCTTGCATAAATAGTTCTTGTAATTGTTAGAATAAGATGAATTGATATCGAAAATATGTTTCTATCACATGCTCGTTTCGCTTTGATTAATCTTTGTTTAAAGTACACAAACAATTGATTAAGTGGGTTAATTCGTTCTAGCGAGAGGCACGGAACATGAGTTCGACTTTGCATGTGTTAGTAGAGTGACCTAGTAGTCGAGAGCCACTAGGACTCATTGGTTGATGCTATTATCGAGATGCTAATGTTGTAAGACGGGTATCTTTAAGCCTAAATATTTACACAAATTCTTGTTTACATCCGTTGTATTTACAACGGAGGTATAAATCCATCCCAACTAACACCTTTTTTCGGGGTGATAGGGGGATACAAGCCTTCGTTATATTTTACAACGGTTATAAGCAAGACTAACTGAAATATTTATCACTTTTATCAATTCTTATTTTAACTTGAGCATTTACATAATTTGCATGTGTCACCCGACTTTCCTAGACATCTTCTTTTATAATTGCTCTTTTCATAAAATCAACTCAACCAATCAAAACCAATCGTTAAACCGACCTTCATAGAATTCTACCCATAGCAACTAGTTTAGCAAACTCCCGTCTCCTTGTGGATTTCGACCCCTTTATAGTACATTCATTTGTTGTACTCTAAAGTATTTTTGTATATGTGTGCGATAGCCTATCAAATCACCTGGTATTTTTGTTTTTACACATAACCCCGAGACTTTCACTTATATTACCCTGTTACCATCGTATGTTTGAACCGACACTCATTTTTCATAGTTTTTGACTTGTTAATGAAAGATTTACGCAGAATACCCATATTACCCGTATTATAAACTAATCTATCGTTGTGGGTGTTAACATTTCTTCATACGAGGTTATTATTCAGCTACATAAATTCTATTTTAACTTTAGTAGTGAGGGCTACATTTTATATCATTACAAGAAGCTTAGATCCACCAACAATAATACTTAAGAGGGGTAGAATTTTATCTTTTGGATATTGCATATGGCTCTATAAGTAAAATGGTCAAAGTTAGAAAATAAGAAATCGAAAAATTTAATGAGAAAATTGATTTTTCCAATTGGAAAATGATAAAAATGTGTGTGTTTCACAAAAGTTGCATAACGCGTTAGTGGGAAAAGAACATAAACATATAGATATGAACGACGCGGTTTTAGAATAACTAGATCAAGCACGAGTATTCGGCCATATACTTATCCCTTGAAGGGATGTTGTGTTCTTTGTTAATGAAGAAGCGGTGACTATTGGCGCGTGGTCAATGTTAGAGAATAATAACTTCATGTTGGAAACTGTAAAAATCAGATCTAACGATAATCCAAATTTTAGACATCCAGTATAGAGAACGACACCTCAATCGGGGATTATCTCAACAAGTTTGTTAAAGTTGCATCAAAGTTAAAGGATATAAGCAGGACGATTGACAATGTAATCAAACATTTATGTTGTTGTTGCTATCATTGTCTTAATAATTTCCGACGAGGTTTGTTTATAATTCATTAGGTTGGCTTTTAACTTACTGATGTTATTGGCGTCGTTATCGAGTGAAAACGTTGATGCAAGTCATCCCATATTTGTTTAGCGACATTGCGGTTGGAAATGCAGATCCAAATAGTTTTCAACGGATCCAACGCAACCACCATAGCCTCCGAAGCCCACCATGATTCATAGTCTTCAGATGTTTCAGCAAGTCCATCATACCGAGTTCGTGTTTTCTTCTAAGAATATGAAACACTATGGCATATTCGTCATAGTTATCGTTATCGAGAGTGAGTTGTTTAGTTGTATTTCTTGGGATATCTGTAACACCCCGATATACCTGAGTACCCTACCAAAGGCTATCCTAGCATATAAAGGCGTTACCATCTCGGATAACCGAGGTAGTGTACATCAAATAAACAATGCAAGTACCTTTATTATAAATAAAGTTTAATGTGATACAACCATCTCAAAACAAAACAACTGAAAGAGTAAAACAACTGTCTCAAAACCATAAACTGTCTAACTATCAGCTAAGCTAAACAAGGACTCGTGATGACTCTTCCTCCCATCCCATAAGCATATCATCAACAAGCTCTGTACCTGCTAATTAAGCCAACTACTCACCATTCCCGAATAGATCACAGCAGGTCAAAGACAACAACAACAACAACAAGGTCAGTCAACCGAATACAAAAGTAAAGATAACCAAACACAAGCGAAAGCAAAGATTCGACGATACAAGCCAAACAATTCACTCTTCTCCAATCTCCCTTTTTTTTCCAAGTAACTGACTACACGGCAAGCCGTGTAGCCCTGCAAGATTACCGCCGCAACGATAATCCACACCGCCAGTGGGCGACTGCAGCCTAACCCACCAAATCCAATCTCAATGAGCGAACCCAAGTCCTTAATGTGCACATCCCTCTTAGTTGAGAATCCCAAGAGGCGACAATGGGGCGTGAGTCACCTCTCACAGTGACCCACTCAGCCGGAACCGTATCACAATCTCAATCTCATCAGTATACAACAGCAATATACGAATACAATCAATAATCATCATCAAGCCAGCAACCATGGTCATAAGACCGTCTCAACAATCATAATCAATCAACTGAGTCGGGAGAACCCTACCTTATTCGCAAATTCCTTAAATTACGGAAAGCACAGCAAAACTCTAATCGCGGAAACCTTTCTCTACGAATTTGTCACCCAATATAAATAATCACAATTAATACAAAACCCTAACAACCCATAATCAACTAATTAGGGTTCATAATCGATACAAACAATCTATGAAATGAATTAGGTCACTTAGCCACAAGATCTAGATCTCGATCTAGGTGTAGATCCGAATCCTAGTCCTTGATGCAAGGTAGAAAGGAGAGAAGCAGTGTGCGTCGCTTAGTTTTTCTCAAAAGGGTTTTTAGAATTAGAATAAAATAGTTAAAAACCAAGCTTCTCTCCTTTATACTTATTGCTCAAGAACCGAAAAATAAACTCGTCAGACCGTCGGCTCGGTCGAGCCAGAGCCAGCTCGGCCGAGTCAATTGTGACTCGGTCGAGGCATCACTCGACAGACCCTTCTAAAATATGTCAGAATACTTTTCCAACACTGTCAGTAGCTCGGCCCGGTTGAGCTACTCCCAGCTCGGCCGAGCTTTAACACACAGAAAATCCGTAGTATTACAGTCTTCCCTCCTTAAAAACGAACTTTGTCCCTGAAGTTCACACTCATACCTATAACGTGACATAAAACTCGAAACAAAACTTATTCATATGACATAGACAACATCCTCTACCCCGACTTTAGCAAATAAATGCTAAAAGAACTCGATATAAACATAAAACTTGCTTGTAAATACACATGCGATAATCTCCTACCCCCCTTAAAGAATTAAGGTTACGTCCTCGTAACCAAACATACCTGATCAAAGAGATGTGGATACTTCTCGCGCATAGCATCTTCTGTCTCCCATGTGGCTTCCTCCACCCTATGATTTGACCACAACACTTTGACCAAAGTTGTCTCGCCATTTCTTGTTTTCCTTACCTTTCGATCCAAAATCTCTTTTGGTGTCTCCACGTAAGTGAGAGCTTCATCCAATTCTACATGTTCTATCCGGTACGTACTTCTTGAGTTGCGAAACATGAAACACATTAAGCACTCGATCAAGTGCAGCTAGTAGAGCTAGCCGGTAAGCTACCTCACCCACTCGATCAAGGATGTCATAAGGTCCAATATACTATTGACTCAACTTCCCTTTCTTCCCAAATCTCATTACTCCTTTCATTGGTGACACCTTCAATAGTACTTTATCCCCAACTGCAAATTCCACCACTCGACGATGTAAATCTGCATAACTCTTTTATCTATCTTGAGTTGCTTTCATCTTTTGTCGAATTATCTTCACATGTTCAACCATCTCTTGCACCATCTCCGGTCCCAAAACAACGGCCTTTGCACTATCATCCCAATAAATCGGGCTCCGACACTTCCTACCATATAATGCTTCGAAAGGTGCCATGCCAATACTAGTATGATAGCTGTTGTTGTATGAGAACTCTATCAAATCCAGGCAATCCTCCCAGCTACCCCCAAATTCCATGACACAAGCTCTTAACATATCCTCTAAGGTCGTTATAGTCTCTACGTCTGTCCATCCCCTAAGCTCTTAACTCATCTTCAAGGTAGTCCCCATTAACTCTTGTAGTTCTTGCCAAAATCACGAAATAAATCAACCATCTCGGTCAGATACGATATCTTTAGGTACTCCGTGCAATCGCACTACATTCTTCCTATAGCCATTCACCAATTGAAGCTTGCTCCAAGTATCCTTCATGGGAATAAAATGAGCTGACTTCGTAAAGTGATCCACGATCACCCAAATCATGTTATTACCTTGCACAGTCCTCGGCAAACCCATGATAAAATCCATAGAGATTGACTCCCATTTCCATTCCGGTACATCAAGTGATTGGATCTTACCTTGCGGTCGCCGCTGCTCACCTTTGACTCTTTGACAAGTGAAGCATTTTGCAACAAATTCTGCTACATTCTTCTTCATCCCTGGCCACCAGAAAGTCTTCTTTAGGTCTTTATATAGCTTATCACCTCCCGGATGAATAGAATAAGGTGTACAATGAGCTTCTTTCATGATCATTTCTCTCATATCTTCGTCAGCTGGAACACATCATCTTCCATCGAATCGCACACTCTCATCCGAGTGAATAGAAAACCTTGTCATATTCGCATCACCGATCTTTCCTTTCCACTCTTGAATCTTAGGGTCAAGAAGTTGCTTCTGTTTCATCTCAGTATAGAATTCAGGTTCTATGGTCAAACTGCTAACTTCATCACCCTTGCGAATCATGTAAATCTCCATCTTGTTCACTTCATCCCTTAATTGCATTAAAGATAAAGATGTACACAAGGAATGTATACTCTTTCGGCTCAATGCATCTACGACCGCATTAGCTTTCCCCTCCAGGTAATCAATCTTCATATCATAATCTCCGATTAGCTCCATCCATCGCTGTTGTCGCATATTCAATTCTTTATGAGTGTGGATGTACTTGAGACCCTTATGATCCGAAAACACTTTAAAGGTTGCCCCGTAAAGGTAATGTCTCCAGATCTTTAAAGCATAAAAAACTGCACCCAACTCCAGGTCATGTGTTCGATAATTCCCCTCATATGGTTTAAGTTGTCTCGAGGCATATGGAATTACCTTTCCATTCTGCATTAGCACACACCCCAAGCCATTCTTTGATGCATCAGTATAAACTTCAAAATTCTCATCCGAGCTAGGACAGGAGCTGTTGTCAAACGCTCCTTTAAAGTCTGGAACACCGACTCATAACTCTCATCCCAACGAAACAGACTCTCATTTCTCATCAGTGCTGTCATCGATCTTGCAATAGTAGAGAAATCCTTTACAAACCTCCTGTAGTAGCCTGCCAATCCCAAGAAACTTCGAATTTCCGCTACATTCTTCGGTGCTGTCCATTTAGAAACTGCTTCAATCTTCGCTGGATCAACTGAGACACCCTCCTTTGAAATGATATATCCCAAAAGGGACACCTTCTCTAGCCAAAACTCGCAATTTGAGATCTTTGCAAACAAGTGGTGATCATGTAGTGTTTGCAATACCACTCGAAAATGCTCCTCTTGTTCTTCTTTAGTCTTTGAATAGACCAGTATGTCGTCGATGAAAACAACCACAAACTGCTCCAAATATGGACTAGATATTCGGTTCATCAATTCCATAAAGACTGCTGGTGCATTAGTCAATCCAAAAGGCATCACTACATATTCACATTGACCATACCTTGACCTGAAAGCCGTGTTTGGTATGTTCTCCTCTCCAATTCTCAGCTGGTGACAACCCGACCTCAAGTCGATCTTAGAGAAAACTCCAGCTCCGCTCAACTGATCGAATAAGTCATCAATTCTAGGTAAAGGATACCTGTTCTTCATCGTCACATGGTTGCTCTCTCTACTTAATGCACAGCCTCATGGTGCCATCCTTCTTCTTCACGAACAACACAGGTGCAGCCCAAGGCAATACACTTGGTCTAATGTATCCCTTCTCTAACAGATCATCCAGTTGCTTCTTCAACTCATCCAATTCCATACCTCCTTTCTTGGTTACAAAGGAATCCATAAATCCCCATTTCTTTTTTATTGTACCCATGAGACATTCCAGAATAATCATCCTCATCAGAATCATCACCAATGTCGTTCATTTTCCTTCTCTTTTTATTTGCTTCCTGGGCTTGTTTTTGTAACAAAGCTCTAAACTCTTCTTTAATTTCATCAGGAACTTGTAAGCATGGTTCAGCATTGTTACGGGTGTCAGCAAGATGATGTTTCAGCCTAAAAACACCACCACCACGAGTAACGCCACAATATTTACATTTAACTTTTTTATGTGCCCCATCTATCTCAAAGCCATGCTCCCAACCCGGGTCACTTCTATTACCAGGAGCGTTTTTTCTTTTAGTTTTACTTGAAGCGGAACTTAACATCTTTCAGTACAAAGTATAAGATTTAACACATGTTATATAGTGATAAACTAATAACAGAAACTAAGCTTACCATGAATGACCATGAATCCATGATGAATGTCCTTGATGATAAATGATGAGCTGATGAGTGATGATTGATGATTAATTGAATTGAGAATTGGGGATTGGGGATTAGGTTTTCCGTCGTGAAGAAGGCAAAGTTTGCTTATTTATCATTTCATTTTTTTATTTTTGTTTAGCTAAATGAGTAAACATTGGTAATGGGCCTTAACTAGTGTAAAGAATTGTAGCCCAAAACATGTTCAGGACTTCAGGGTATTTTATAACCCATTAACAATGGATCGTACGATCCCACCGATTCTAAGCGATTCAATGTGATTCTATGACGATTCTACGCCGTGACGATTCTACGAACGACTTGGATCGTTAGCCCATTTTAGGATCGTACGATCCTACGATCCGGATCGCAATTTTAACAACGTTGCTTCCAGCCATACGCAATGGCCTTTTTTTCTTTTAGTTGGCCGGGTAACATCATTATTAGCTTGGTTTGCTTCATCGCCATCAAACTTCTCTCTAATGATGACCTATACTCTTCGATTATTGATTATTTTGGATTATAGGGAAGTATTTATTAAGGGCTTGATCACCTGTTTTGGAGATTGTCTTTAGACCAAGATCTAAAACAATGTGGTGGATTCTCTTGTTAAGTTCAAAAGAAGAAATGTCTCTGATGCCAATGGCCACTTTAGATGGAGTTCTCCACCAAGCTTTCCTTTAAGTCTTTGTAATATTACTCGGTGGTTTGTACCGATCGAGCTTTCCCCTAATCCCGCTCCTTGAATCTTTTTGTATTGTTATGACTTTTATTGAGGGTCTATTTGGCCTACTTATAAAAATGAGTTTTTACTTTTGAAAGATAGTTATGTATAAACTGTTTCTTGAAAAACAGTTATTGTTTGGCCAAAGTTATAAAAAATTGTTTTTATCATGTTGTTGATGTTTGATTGTTTGGCCTAACTAATTTAAAGTTTTTTTCTTCTTTAAATTTTCATATAATGTTAAAATATGTCATTTAAGACATAAAACAACAAGAATCATACATAATTATACTACGGAAGTAATTTTTATCGAACAAAAACAACATTGGATGCAATTAGTTACAAATCAATCATGAAAGCTATCAATTTTTTTTTAAATTTAATTAGTGTTGCCTTTTATCGAATTAGTAAATCTTAAATTGAATTAATCAATTCTTTCCTCCTTTAAATTCAAAGAAAATTCAATAATTTGTTCTTTAAAAAAGATTGAAATAGTAAATGCTCATTATCATGGTCGGAGTAACTAAAAAATAACGTAGTTTATTTTCGCAGTACGCTTTTTACTCAATACAGTACATTTTCCCCCAAACTTTCCATTTGTTTGCCCTCCCCTTAAAAAACAATAAACCTAAATCTCTCCCCCTTCTTTCTAACATTGAAACTTTAATCATCTTCAACCACAATAAAATTCTTCAATTATGAACGATTATTCAAGTTTCAAACATGTAATTTATTCGTTAATCCCATATTACTTATTCAATTGATTATTTTTTGTAATTTAGTTTCTTTTTTATTTAGGGTTTAGGGTGTAACTTAATTAAGATGTATTCCTGTCGTAAATTTGTGGATTGGAACGGTGGTGGAGATTGTAGCCGGCTTGACTGGAACGGCGGCGGCGCAACTGGGACGGCGGCGGGGAGGGTGGGTCGCCTGCGACATCATCGTCGATGATGAACCGAAAAATTCGCATCCTTTCGCGCATAAAATCGGTAGTTTCGCTTGTTGGAAACTTGTCGCATCGTTCATCTTATTGTCCGCCATTGATTCAATTAAAAAAATATGTTCGATTGAAGAAATTTGAAATTGTTAGGTTTAGGGTTTTGGAAATCGAAATCGATTTGGGGATTTTGGATGAAGTTGTGTTGCGTAACAATTTAACACGGTTTTAGGCATCTCCGGCGAGATGAATTGATGTATTAATGATCATAGGAATTGATTATGAATGCAAAATAATATTTACTGCGTTGTTTGACATCAATTCATAATATTTGAGAAAGAGAGGGGTTAGATAACATTGATGATATGAATTGATTAAGAAAGATAACATTGATGATATGAATTGACTATGAATTAATATGAATTGATAGTAGAGAGAAAATACTAGAGAAAGGGGTTAGAGAGGGAAAATGGAAGTGGAAATGAGAGGGGTAAACTTGTCATTAGAGTACTGCCTTGAGTAAAATGTGTACTGCGAAAATCAGGACCCAATAATAAACACTAATTCTCATTTTCAGACAATCTATATTGATAATTAAAATCATTGTAAGAAAATCCATTGGCTTACGAAAAATGATACTTAAAACAATTTTCATTGAAAAAAAAAAATATATAGAGCAAAGAAAAATTATTGTGTCCTCCGAAAGACCGTCCTCTTTACACCTAAAGACAATCCATTATATAGAGTATTAAAAAGACTTAGGTGTAAGGGGTATGGACGTACGGTCTTCCCGGAAGACAAACGAATTTTTGATGGAGTAAATCATGATGCTAGTATGTACGGATTAGAAATGAATGACGGATTAGATTTTGCTTATACGGAGTAAAAGATAATTCTGCGCTTTTATTAGACGTAAAAGAAAATAGTGTTGAAGATATGGGATATAGTGGAAATAGAAGAAGCAGAACCTCCTATTTACTGCTTTTGTTCCAAAGATGGATATTGAGCCTAATAGAGTCCTTATGTCATGGGATAATAAATGACATGCTTGGTTACGAGTCCAAGTCGAGTTTAATTGACGGAAAATAAAGTTTAGAGGTACACTCAGTGATAATGACAACAATTAGCGGTACCATGTATGTTTTAAAAAGTGTAGGGCTACAATTTAGAAAGTCGAAAAATTGAGGGTACCATGTAGAATATCCCTTAGTT
>JAGPOY010005721.1:0-10810 GCA_018983105.1 Silene uniflora
ATTGTATGTTATATGTCCCACATTGAAAAATAATATAGGTGTGATAAATATATGCATCATTGAAGATATCAACCCAAAATCTGAGTCTCTTAAGTATAAATAGGAGGCATCATTGAAGATATCAACCCAAAATCTGAGTCTCTTAAGTATTGTCTTTAAGAGCTCTTAAGAGTTGTATCATATCTCTACAATATGATATAAAAAATAAAGTGGATATATACGTAGAGTATATCTATCTATCTATTTTTTTTTAACAGTATCAAATGATTGAGACGGAGGACTATCAAAACATCAATTGAATTTTTTTTTCAGCTTTTTTTTAACAGTATCAAATGATTGAGACAGGGGACTATGAAAATATCAATTGATTTTTTTGTTAACAGTATCAAATGATTGAGACGGGGAATATTAAACATCAATTGATTTTTTTTTTTAACATTATCAAATGATTGAGATGGGGAGTATCAAAACAGCGAATGAGTTGAATGTTCGCCCAAAAAAATCCATAGTGCATGAATCCAACACAGGGCATAATTATAATTGATCTAACAGTATCAAATGATTGACAGGGGACTATCAAAACATCAATTGAATTTTTTTAACAGTATCAAATGATTGAGACGGGGAGACTATCAAAACATCAATTGAAATTTTTTTAAGAATATCAAATGATTGAGACCGGGACTATTAAAACATCAATTGATTTTTTTTTTAACAATATCAGATTGAGACAAGGGACTATCAAAACATTAATTGAATTTTTTTTTTAACAGTATCAAATGATTGAGACGGGGACTATCAAAACATCAATTGAATTTTTTGGTTAACATTATCAAATGATTGAGACGGGGAGTATCAAAACATCGGATGAGTTGAATGTTCGCCCAAAAAAATCTATAGCAATTAGAGGTGAGTCAATTTTTAAAACCCGTGCAACGTACGGGAATGAAATCTAGTATCCAATATGTTGGTAGTTAAACCTTATATTAGTATTAAACTTTATATGTTATTTACTCCTATAACTTTTAATAACACTTTTAATTTACTAAAAAACCAACAATCACACATAGACAAAAAAAAATAAAATTAAATTACATAAGTGAAGCTGAAAAACCGGATACCGGATATACGGTTTCCGGATATCCGGAAAACCGGATATACGGTTTCCGTATATACGGAAAAACCGTATCAGATAAGGATACCAAAAAAGGAGATTTAAAAAACCGGATATCCGATCCGGTTTTCAAAACCGTACCGAATATCCGGTTTTGCTCACCCCTGGTATCTAGCGAGTAATGAATGACTTACCAGTTACCACTTGCTACTGCAAGAAACCCTTATTGCCGCCTATCATACATTCGTAGTTTCATACCACTGAAAGAACAAAGCAATTCAATTAAACCAACTTCAACATTGAAATTAATTCTGAATCAGAAGTTTCCATTAATCCCCAGGTAACACCAGTTTCAATTGATTTTTACTTTGGGCTTCAATCTTAGATTTATTTCACTGCAACTCTGCAAAGATCGCAACTTTATCAGATTAGCAAATGACCCATCTACAGAAATTAAGATTGTGTTCTTCGCTGAGAAGGGTTTCTTATAATCTGTCTTTAAACTTCCTTAAATCACCAAAATACCCAATTTATAATGCACATAGTTGTTATAGATTATTTGGTAATGTAGCTGTGGTGAATGAAATTAATGGTAAAAGTAAGCTTACGTACCGTACTGTGAAAAATAAGGTTGAAGCTGCTTTGTTAGATTACTTGTGCTCTAGTAGAAGCTTACTTTTTTCGGATGCCGAACATATGAGTAAAAACTCACCACATTTTGTGAAAAAGCTGGTTGAGAAGCTTCGTTATGAGTCTGATGTTAGAGGGTCTATGGAGAGTTTCTTGAATTGCGATCCCATCAATGAGTTTGAGCCTTTCTTTGAAAGTATAGGGTTGGGACCTTCGGAGTTTGGTGCTCTTCTTCCGCGTAATTTGAGGTTTTTGAGTGATGAGGATGGTTTGCTTGATAACTATCATGTTTTGTGTGATTATGGTATTGATCGGGCTCACATAGGGAAGATATATAAAGAAGCGAGAGAAGTGTTTCGGTATGATCAGGGGGTTTTGCACTCCAAGCTACAAGCTTTTGAAGAAATTGGGGTAAGTAAGGGGGTTGTTGCTAGAGCTGTCAGCTTTAATCCTAGTCTTTTGATTAATGGCATGAGTGAAGAGTTCTTTGAGTTGGTTAGAAAGTTGAAGTGTTTGGGCTGTGAAAATTGTTGGGTTGAGCAAAAGTTCGAAATGACTACTTATAATTGGAGACAAATCAGTCACTTGTTACAGTTGTTTCAGTATTTGGGTTGTAATGATGAGGATATCTCAAAGTTGGTTGGTCGATGTCCAGGGATTCTATTTGATCATTCAGGTAGACCGGCATTATTATTGATAGGATTCCTGTTAAAATTCGGGTCCAGTAGATCTGATATATGTTCAATTTTGTCGCTGTTCCCACAAGTTAAAGTTGAGAAATTTGTTTGGAATTTGAGGCGTGCGTTTGAGCTACTTTTTGACATAGAAATGGATGCGGTGAATATTGGTAGGATTATTCGTGAACATTTCACATGGATTGGTACATGCTCACTAAAGAAAGCAATTTGGGTTCAAATGTCTTTGGGCACCGGAAGGACACACGTGCGTCAAATCGTCCTGGCAAATCCTTTGGAACTTAAGAAGTGGACCCTTGGAGGAAAAATTGAACGTTTGCCGGAGACAAGGGAAATGCGTTCACGGAGGGATAAAATAAAGTTCTTAACAAGCATTGGCTTCGTAGAAAATTCAAAAGAAATAGAAAAGCCTCTTATGGTACTTCGTGGTGCGGGCGATGATCTTCGCCAGAGATTTGATTGTCTTGTCAAAGCTGGTCTCAGTGAGAGTGACGTTGCCAAAATTCTCATCTGTTATCCTCACATTCTCAACCAGAAAATAGAAGTTCTTGAGGCCAAAATTAGTGCGGTCGTTAATGATTTAGGGTATCCATTGTCAAGAGTAAGGTCTTTCCCAGGACTTTTGTTATATAAAATGGATCGGATAAAGCTCAGATGCGCAATGTACAGGTGGCTTATTGATCAAAATGTTGTTCACTCCACATTGGCTTTGAGTACTATCATTGGAATCGCAGAATCTCGTTTCATTAACTGGTATGTAAACAAACATCCTTTAGGCCCTGAAGTATGGCAAGAATATAAGCAGACCTTTTCTGCGATATAGATTATGTTTTCGGCTCTTTGTTCCCACAGTTCTTCCATGTATATGCTTCCGTCTAGTTGACCAGGCTCCAAGCTGATTTTGTATTTATTACATTATTGTGACTTGAGCCGATTTGATACTCGAGTCATGGCAATCCAGAGCAGGCCAGGTAATCACCAGACCTTCTCAGTTTCTATTTTGTTATTTTGCTTGGTTTTTAAACTTAGATTGCTTATTTTCATTTGTAATGGAGCCAAGTACCCGTCTTCCTTCTGCTCTACATTATGATCTACCGAGTAATAAAGTATGAAAGTAGTTCTCTGTGTGTTCTCATTTGGTTTTTAAACTTACCGTTGCTTATTTTCATTTGCTTATGTTATCTACGCAATTTTCATTATGGGTTGTCAAGAAGTAGTTCTCTCTGTGTTAAACAACATAGGATAAGGCTGCATATGTTGGACCCTCCTACCCAGCCTTTTGCAGGAGCTCTTGCGCATTGGGATGATGAGGTTGGTGATGATGATGACGACATTGAGATTCCTGTTGAATCTTTAAGTCTATTCCCAGCAGAATCTATTGTCAGAAATATAAAAAAGAAATGCAACCCAAAACATTTTTGACTGAAATATAAAAAAGAAATCTAACCCAAAGCAAAAGATCGATAGGAAATTAACAATTTTTTTAAATATTTTGTCAAATAAATGAGATGATAATGTTAATATGTGGACCATTTTTCTAGCAAGTACTTGCACAACAAAGTGTATTATCATCAATGTCTAATACGGAGTTACGGACTACTTATCTCGGTTGCATTCCAAGTTGTTTGATGATATACTAAGATGTGATCTTTAAGGAGAAATTAGATGTAGAGGGAATACGAGAGAGAATGTGTTCTCATATGAAGGTGATATATGCTATCTGATATCACGGAAGATATACAAATTGACGGTTCCAACGTCAATGGTGTATAGTAGGGTTTTTTGGAAGAGATGTTATCAGTATCATGGAAGAGATACAAATAGAAGCAAGGCTCAATAGTATATAATGCTGCGCTTAGTACACGATCTTGTATAACATAGCCCAAATATTGTGCGGGGGAGTTAGGCTCTGTTTGACAAGGCATTTCAGTTAGCTTAAAGTACTAGTTAGTCAGCAACCCACTCTTGTGCATTGGGACATGTGGCATAGTGGTTATTCTTTTATAGTTTATTTTTGTTTGACCTTATACTTGGATTCCGAAGTCTATCAGACATATCATATGAAGGAATATACGAAATGCAAACAGGGTATAAATCTATATATGAGTGAACCATATGAGAATTGTAATGAGCTAGTTATACTTTGAGTTAATGGGTTAATGAGCATATGGACAAGGTTTATAGTTAAATGGGTTTGTTTCAAATATGCGAGACCGTCTTTCAAGAAATTAACTGCACATATATTTCATCGCGTGCTTTAATATTTACAGGTCCACCGACCCGCAAGACAAGAAAAGGCTATCTAAGCAGAGGAGCAAATCTGCAGAACTTAGGTTATGGGTATCGGATGGCTGGAAGGCCTTAACTAAACATGCTGTTAAGTTTCTCCACACTATGTCTATGAGCCAGGAGCTCGACGATATTGGAAATAAATAACCATCGTTGCTACAGGATTCATATCTCTAAGCTACCAATCCAACAACACATTGACTTGAAATTCCTCTTTTTCCAACTTGACTTTACTGAATTCTACAGCCAGTCCCTGCCAAACATTTGACGATGATATTTTGTATGGAGCTGAAATTTTTAGGAGTGCTTTGAAATGTGAAGAATGAAAGATCATTAGAATGATTTATAGTTGTCGGGTTTGTGCATGGGATAAGCATTATGAGGCTCTTGATCTGGGTTGCTGCTTAATAAACATTAAGTTCAAAGCTGCTTCATGACCTCTCCGCGATTTCAAAGAGGTTTGTTCTGACTCAATGTTCAAGCAACTGTAAGTTTCATGTTTCCTCTGTCATGGCCAATAGTTTACGTATTACGTATTCCATGTAGGTCTGTTCAAGAGTTCAAGCCAATAGTTGACGTTTCATTTCTATGCATAATTTGTGTGGCTGAGCATGAAGGTGGAAATGACTAGCCTACTTAATGCAGACCTGCATCAAGAAGCAAACGTAAGCTATTGGTGTGGACAGAAGGAGTACTAAGATGTATATCCATGGAGTGATTGGTATTGGAATGTAGTGTGTGGATTTTGCTTATTGGAATATTAGGGAGATTTAACGGCATCTGATCAACATTAGCGGTATAAATACTAGTGGAATATGATTCGAGTAGTCTGGAAATTCTCACGTTGATATCTTACATCTGGACTATCAATGTAGTGTGTGGATTTTGCTTATTTTTCTTTCGAGTTTTGGTTCTGATGATTTTTGGAGGCGAAGAGGCATCAACCTCTTAACAGCAGCAACTATTTGACATTCTGAATGCAATTTTGAAGGGCTGTTTTAGCAACAAACTTTCATGTTGGTGTTGTCCATTTGGTATGAAGAATGGTTTGGTTTTGCGACCTGTCCTACTTTTCAAGCTCCTATTCTTTTTAATTTTCGGAAGGCACCTGATTATCTATCGTGCACTAAAAGGAGTTAGGCTGAGGGAGATAGACGTCGTCATAACGGAATGAAAAGTAAGGGTATATCGTGCACTAAAATGAAAGTTGAGGGGTACCAATGTACCATGTGCACAAACTTAAACGCATGGGTACCACGTGAATTAAGTCAAACCTCAGGGGCACCACGTGAATTATCCCTATTTATAAAACTTAACAATTAGAGCTAATAATAATATATAAATGAACATTGAATTTTATTTTTAATTATCTACAATTGTTAATGTGTAATACTATGAATTAAAATAGATAAGAGCAAATTTTTGAATTTTATTTTTAATTATCTACAATTGCTAATGTGTAATATTAAGAATTAAAATAGGGCAAATTTTACATTTTTACTCTGAATAAACCATGTAACTGAAACTATTTTTTAAAAATAAGTTTATTTAGGGTGTGTTTGGCCTAACTTTTCAAAATGTTTTTGGACTAAATCACTTTTTGGCCAAACATATCCTGTATTGAAAAGTTAAAAATAGTTTCTAAAAAACTCAAATAACCCCTTTTTGCCCATAAAAATAGAAACAGCTATTTGATGTTTCTGATTCTTGAAAACTGCTTTTAAGAAATTAAACAAAAACTCATTTTTAACAATCTCGGCCAAACATGCTCTTAGTTACAAAAACGTATGCCTATTTTACGCATTTAAAGTCTCTGATGAAGCATATAACTATTTTTGTAATTTTTGTTACAATATACATTGTAACAAATTTAAAGAATAACAAAGTGAAAAGTACACACCGATTTTATTAATATGAGTAAAATCTGCATACGTTTGGACTAATGAGATAATAATGAATAAAATACATTTGACCCAACTAAGCTGCGGTGTTTGATAAGAGAGTAACACATAAAAGCCATATATTAGGTCCAATAATAGATATCTATATAAAGTTAGGTCCAATTTCTAGTTAAAAGCAGCGGAAAAATTTTCAATTTTCTTATTCTTTTAGTATAAGGTGGTCACAAACTTAAAAAATAGGCACAAACAAGATATACTACTGTTTAATTAGGCACAAGGTCACAAACGGTAACGAATTGGCCGCAAACTATAAAAACATCATACAATACAATTTTATATGATCACAATAATTCAACAAGATCGTAGAAATAGCCACAATAAATACACTTTTTCACATACGGATTTTACTCTTTCACATACACTTTTTCATAAATTTTCCATATCATACCCTTTAACCTAGATCTAATCAAATTAACTCTTACGGCTATTTTTTCCCTAAAATCGAATCTAATTGCTCCATAAACTTGAACAATGAATTATAATACACCAATTAGTGAATTGATTTTGTTGTTTAACGATTATTAATATATATTTTTACAAATTACGGAGTATTAGGGTTTATATGTCAATTAGCGAAATTAATGTTTAACTGTTTATCGATTACGGAGTATTAGGAAGCTATATCATCAAAACGGAAGACGGAAGCTCTACCATCACAACATTTGTATTATCAGTTATTATCTATTATTATGCAATGTACTTGTAATCTATTTAAGCCATTCTTTGGCTCACATAATGATCATCAAGTCTTTCCCTTTCTCCTTAACATGGTATCGAGCCAGTTTTACCTCACAAAATAATTTTTTTCCGCCACAAATCTCCATCTTAGCCACCATGTCTGGCGATGCTATCCCTGATGCCTCTAATACCTATCCCAAAATCGATCCTCTTAGCCCTTATTACCTTGGTTCACATGATGTACCAGGTGCAAATATATCCAATATCGTTCTTCGTCGTGACAACTACGACGCTTGGCAAAAGTCTATGACGTTTTCCCTCAAGTCTCGGCGCAAGTTTGGGTTCGCCGATGGGTCAATTAAGAAACCCACAGACGCATTCGAACTCGATAATTGGGTGGTTGTTAATTGCACAATCATCCAATGGATCCGCAATATGATTGATCCCAGTTTGCTTGACAACATCTCCTACCCTGACGATGCCTCAGTTCTCTGGTCGGAACTCAAAGCTCAGTATGCGGTTGTTGACGGTACGATGATTCATAATCTTAAAACTCAATTACATAATTGTAAACAGACTAAAGGAATGGATGTGACTACCTATTTTGGAAAACTCAAGTCTCTGTGGGATTCTATTGCCAAACATGAGCCTCCGTTCGCGTGTCGATGTGGTAAATGCGAATGCGAAATTGGCCCAAAGGCTATCAAACGTCAAGATAATGAAAGGTTACACCAATTCTTTATGGGACTCGATCCCACACTATACGGTAATATCCGCTCTTCTCAGTTTCAAATGGATCCTTTGCCCGCTCTTAGTCGGGCTTACAATCTCGTTCTTCAGGAAGAACGTTTGCGTTCTGAGACGATTCCTGACGTCTCTGATGTTGCTATCTTTGCTACCCCGTCTGCCAACACTGATTGGCGTAACAAAGACCGCATAGATAAACGCACCCTGTTTTGCTCTGCCTGCGAGACCCGTGGCCATGAGGCTGGTCGTTGTTTTTTTAAGACTTTACGGTTTCCGGAATGGTGGGGTGATAGGCCTCGTACCCTAGCTGAGTATCGGGTTTATAGGGCTCGTGCTGCTTCTCGTAGTTCTAATACCTCTGCTGGTGCTAGTGCCTCGACTGGATCTTTGGCAGGGACGGGTTCTGGTAGCTCGGCTGGTACCCCTGCCAAGCCGGACGTTCATGCTAATGCTCTTATCACTGCTCATTCGCTCTTTTCCTCGGATCGACTCAGTGGTATGTTGAATTGGATTATCGATACTGGGGCCTCCAATCATGTCACTGGCAATTTGTCATGTTTGGAGGATCCAACGCACATTCCGGGACGAACTGTTGGGCTTCCAAATGGCTAGCAGGTCGTGTCTTCCGTAATGGGTTCGGTTTATATAAATGCAAATCTTACTCTTCGTTGTGTACTGTTCGTTCCCACGCTACAATGCAATTTATTATCTGTGTCTTAACTTACAGTGGACACTAACATTTCTTTTGCATTTGCTCAAAAATCATGTCTTATTCAGGACCTTTCTTCGAGGAAGACGATTGGAGCAGGTGAGCTACGGGACGGACTATTTTGGATTCAAGCGGGGGAGCGGCCATTGACGGTCCACACGGTGTCTGGGCACGAGAATTTTGATCTTTGGCACAGGCGTCTAGGACATCCGTCGGATAAAGTGGTCAAGACTATTCCCTCTTTTAGCAATTTACTTTGCAATAAAAACGCCATTTGTGATGCATGTTTTTTGGCTAAACAACATCGTGACAGTTTTCATTTGAATACTAAGCGTGCAACAGACTTATTTGAATTAATTCATTGCGACCTATGGGGACCGTATCGTATTGCTTCGTCATGTGGTGCTAAATATTTTTTAACAATTGTTGACGATTATTCTCGGGGAACATGGGTTTATCTATTGCTCGATAAAACTGAGGTGCCTGATATGTTTATGACTTTTATTCACATGGTTCAAACTCAATTTTCCAAAACCATTAAATATGTCCGGAGCGATAACGGTACCGAATTCAATAGTATGGCTGGCTATTTTTTTAAGAATGGTGTCAAATTTGAGACTTCTTGTGTGGGCACCCCACAACAAAATGGGAGGGTAGAACGTAAGCATCGCCATGTTTTGAATGTAGCTCGAGCCCTCCGGTTTCAAGCCAACTTACCTAAATCATTTTGGGGCGAATGTGTTCTTTCGGCCGTGTATTTAATAAATCGGACTCCGTCACCCTTGCTTAATAATTTAACCCCATATGAATGCCTTTACGGTGTTGCTCCTTCTTATGATAATTTAAGGGTATTTGGTTGTCTTGCGTACGCTCATAATCAAAATACCAATGGTGACAAGTTTGAGAAACGGAGTCGTCGCAGTATTTTTATTGGGTACCCACATAACAAGAAGAGGTGGAAACTTTACGATCTTGAGACTGAATCTATATATGTTTCTCGGGATGTCGTGTTTCATGAGTCTACGTTCCCATTTGCTGCGCCTCCTTCTACTCCTAATATCTCTGCCCCTGAAACAATTTTTTCTGATGAACGTTTTAATGGTACGGATACGGGCACCGATGCTGCTGATGTCCCTATTCCCCCAGACCCGAATGCCGTCTCTGCTGACACTAATAGCACGGTTGCCACCTCTGCTGCTACCACCAATACAACTTCGGCTCCTCCAACATCCGGGTTGAACACTGAGATGGGTAAAGGTCGTCGCCTAAAATTTCCTAATTCACGGCTCTCTGGCTATGTCCTTGACACCGCTTCTAGTCCGTCCTCTCCTTCAAGCTCACCTAGCTCTCCGACGTCCTCCTCAGGTACTCCATATACCCTCGCTAATTACGTCAATTGTAACTCTTTTTCCGTCAAACAGCGTGCTTTTCTTGCTGCCGTAACCGCAGGAATGGAACCACCCTCCTTTAAAGAGGCAATTCAGAATTCTGGGTGGTGCGATGCAATGAAACAAGAAATTGATGCCTTGGAACGCAATGATACTTGGGAATTGACGGATTTACCGACGGATAAAAAGGCACTTGGGTGCAGATGGGTGTACAAGATTAAGTATAAATCGGATGGAACTGTTGAACGTCTCAAAGCCCGTCTCGTGGTCTTCGGCAATAATCAAGTCGAAGGGCTTGACTACGGAGAAACTTTCGCTCCCGTGGTAAAGATGGGTACCGTTCGTGCTTTCCTCGCCGCGGCTGCCATAAACAAATGGGAGTTACATCAAATGGATGTTCATAACGCTTTTTTACACGGTGATTTAAGTGAAGAAGTCTATATGCGCCTTCCTCCTGGATTCAGTCGTGGGAATGAGGGAAAAGTCTGTCGTCTCAAAAAATCTTTATATGGTCTTCGACAGGCACCTAGGTGTTGGTTTGCAAAACTCACTTCTGCTCTTAAGGCATACGGGTTCACTCAGTCATATTCCGACTATTC
>JAGPOY010005723.1:0-10808 GCA_018983105.1 Silene uniflora
CATACAAACATCCACTCTCTCTCATCATCTGGTATCATCCCTCTTACATCTCTTCAATCACACTTATCTTTAAGTCACTGACTTGAGCGTCGGAGTGAGTTCGCACGGCCCCAAGCCGTGCCCTCCGTTTGTTCATCTTTGCAGGAAGATACAAGAGGATCAAGCCTCCATCCGACATCTTACGAGCTTACGTGTACAAACTTGCTCCCATAATTACCCTCGTAATTACACCCGGAACAACTCTATTTATTCTTTGAATTCTTGATGTTTTGCTTTTTATCTTACCTATCTACTTGAACAGTTTTTAGTTAAAATGATTATCACCGTTAAAATAACAAATTGTATAAACTTTAAAAAGAGAGGAAAAAAAATGATGTTTTCATTTGTTTGTCTTTTATTTGTCAACACCTTTGCCCCTTTGTTAATTGCTCATTTGTCATCACTACACTTTTCCCTCGGTTATTCGCATTCCCTCGCAAAATTAGCTCCGTTTTTCATTGAATTGAAAATCAAAGTCTCAGACTCAAACCAATAAAAAACGTTGGTCGATCAAGAATTTATTCAAGCTAATGGTGATTCCCAACTAAAAATTTATATTATAAAGTATATTGCTAATTCTCTTTATTCTACCTTTATTATCTCCTTTATATTTTGGGAATAATTCTAAAAAAAATGATAAATTTATATCTTTTCAATTAGCTTAGTAAATTAAAAGAAAAAAAAATGGGACAATAAAAATACAATTGCGACTTGCGAGAGTAATTGTTTGAAATAGTCATTTCTCTAATGAGTTTGTAACCAATGTTTGGACTTGTACACTTGTATGATTTGTAGCCATTCTTCTAAATAATTTGTAACCCATGTTTCGACTTTTAGGTTCAGTTCATGATCAATTCATAACAAATGTAATTATTTGATATATAATTAATAAAATATGTTGTAATTTATAGAATTAAGATTGTGGTATCTTCTTTTGATCTATGGAATTAAGAATGTGACTGATCGGTTTATACGAATACAATTTAAGTTTCTAATTACAAATTTTGAGAAATATAATAAAAATTTGATACAAAAGGACCCCCACACCATTGAAATTTCATTCTTGATGAATTCTCCGAAATATTGAAAACATGGAATTTTAAACATAAATTTTAGTTGTAAATCAAAAAAATAAATGAAAATATAAGACCGACCTTATTAAATACCGTGTTTATCTATGCCTATAAACCCGTGTCGTATAAACCCGACTCCTTACCTCCTTAACATTAAGTATCAAAAATTTATGAAAAGAAAAGTCAACATAAAATTAAGAGGTATCATATATGACAAATAAGAAGACAAAAGGAAAGAGTAACTATTTACGCCAAATTAGCATAATATGGAGTAGACCACTATCGTCTTCGACACTCTTCTAATACTATGGTCTACACAAATCTTTGTGTGAGTATAATATCGTCTTTGAGAGATGGAATCTTCGATGGAAAAAATATAAATTGGAAAATAAAAAAGATTGATTATATCAGTGTTTTTTTTATTTGTTGCAAGTATAATATCACATATACTCTGATTGGCAAGTATATTATTTAATTATTCTTGACAAATATTATGATGATTTAATCATCAATCATTTCCATATATATATCTGAAAAGATTTTTTTTTTTTTGTAGATTAGTTAGGCGGGAAAAATAGATGTGAGAGTGATTGTGGGACTGCCACGTGTCTAGTGGTTCCTCTATTATACTTATATATAGATAGATAGTGGGAACATATGCCTTCGATGACGATAATTTGCTTTGACCGTGTCTCTTCCCTTTTGATAGGCTTGCATCTAGTGATAACCTTGTTAGGGTGTTTACACCCCGGGAAGACACGCTTAACGACCTAAGCATTGACCACCTTGTGATACTCTCTTTAGGACTTGAGACTAGACCTAGGACCGACATGTACCTACTCATAATGTGAGGATAGAGCCTCCATTTGGCCGGCCCATCAAACCGGTCCCGTCTAGGATTGAGTGTGCAAGTCTCCTTGCGTGGTATGTTATGTCAAAACGCATAAGTGTGGCGCTTGTTCCTTGATATCGTAATAAACATTTTGCACATATTTTTGAAGGCAATATACACATAATTATGAACCTCACATAGCCATATAGCTTTTGTTTATACCTTTACATCTTGATCCTTTTTGTGAACCCGTTTTGATCCTAAGCCTTTCACTTGACTAACTAACAAACGAACTACATCCCAAAAAAACAACTCACCCTATCGAATAAGTTGTAGTAGTTAGTTATGTTGAACATTTATGAAAGCCTATTTGGCCATGGTCTGAATAAAGAGGTTTTTGAAGAAAATGCAATGAAAAACAAAATAGAAAACAAGAAAAAGAAAATACTTAATCTACCGCTTTCCAATTTTAAGCAACATCTCTTGCACATCAAAAAGAGATAATAAAATGAGTTGCTATTAAAGGTTTTGATGTTTGCAAATGAGCTTGATATGAAAAGATTATGCTTGAGAATGGTGATTGTTTCACCACATTTTGAAAGAAGAAAAGCTCTTGCAATTAGGACTTGTATTATTGGAAGATAGGTGGCTACCTTACTCGATTTAGCCCCACATGTCCAAACGGCACTCGAGCCAATCCCCTTTAACCTTGTCCCAAGCCCCGTTACAACCCATTTGCCTCTTAAATTGTGGATAATGTTTCTAATTACGGTTGTAGGATGAAGTACCACACTAGATTGCGGACATATCTCGTAAGTTGAAGTAGTTTAAGTGATTTGATACTTGTTTACATAAAATCACCCGTTCCTTATAAATGAGCGATGAACGAAACCCATAAGAGTTGGTTTCTAGGTCATATGTGGTCAAGAGTCTAAAAGAAGAGTCGAATCTCGTGTGTGTCATGTTAGCCTTAGGGATTATGGCAAGTGTGTTCCCCTTTTCCCGCCTAGAATCCGTTTCTTGGCACTTTGGTTGTAACTTTTATATGCTAGCTAGATTTAGGGAGTTGACACTTTGTTGAGACCCCGAGACGGCATTCCCTACTTGACTCTAATACACAAAGACTCGGCCACTTAGATGAGGAAAGTGGTTCATTTTTGATAGATTCATCCTTTGCTATTTTGTTGTGCTTAATGTTGGATGTATCGCCATTTTGGCATGCCCCACCTTGCCTTGCAAGAAGACACTTTACCCCATAAGTGTCTTGTTGTGAGTTGAAGGGGCGGAGTGAGACCCGCTAATTGTCTCACATCGGTTATATTAGTAGTAGTAGTAGTATTAATAAGGGTCATGGTTTAGTCACCTCTTTGCTCGGGACGAGCAAAGGTTCGGTTTGGGGATGTTTGATGTGACCATAATAGTTGCACTTTTACCCCCTTAATGAACCCCGTTTTACATGCTTTTTATGTACTTATTAGGGTCCTTTCGACCTCTTTAGCTTCCTATTTGCTTTCTATCGGATTTGTGCTTGCTTGTAGGTGAAGGAGCCAAACCATGCGTAAATAGAGCATTTCAGAGCTAAATGGACGACATTCAAGGGCCAAGCATGTAGAGGAGACGGAACCAAAAGCCTAAGTGAAGAATTGGAGATAAGTAGAGAAGCCCCCACGGGCTAGGAAGGCATCCCCACGGGTTTTGTGACAGGACGAAGCAAAAAGGGGCATTTATACCGAGGACCCGGGCGACTTGGAGAGAACCTTGGCGGGTCGTACCCGACCCGAGCGACTTCCTCGTGACCCGGGTGGGTTCGAAGTAAAAATGCGCGAGACGACTTCCTTGCGACCCGGGCTGCCCCTAATCACTCCGCCATGTCCTTGAACGACACTCCACCTCTACTTAACCTAATCCTAACACTTAGTATAAATACGCTCTCTTCCCCATTAGCTTAAGGGGGAGAATTAGGAGTATAATAGGACTATTTAGCTTGGATTAATTGTAATCAACTCTTTAATTACTCTTTAATTTAGCTTAATCTTTCAACAACAATCATAGATTA
This sequence comes from Silene uniflora, assembly GCA_018983105.1. Taxonomy (NCBI): domain Eukaryota; kingdom Viridiplantae; phylum Streptophyta; class Magnoliopsida; order Caryophyllales; family Caryophyllaceae; genus Silene; species Silene uniflora. The sequence goes on from JAGPOY010005723.1 coordinate 4,001, forward strand.
GATTGAAGAATACTTGGGTTGTAATTGAAGAATTGACATCTTTTCATTTATCAAAGGGTTTCTTCTTGTTCTTCTTATTCCATCTCATTATTGTTCAAATCTCCTTAAGTTAGTACAATCTCTAATCCTTTTAATTACCTGTTAATCTCTTTGATCATTCATCATGTTTTCATATGTTAATTACTCTTTACTCCTTAATTGCAATCTTATCATCATGATTAGTGAGTAGTTACCTAACTAGGGTAAATGGGTGATTGGAGGAATGATTGTTGGGATCAATACATGTTAATGTTGAGTGTTAATTGATTGATTAAACTAGTTATGATGTTATCTAGTCTTATGCATGCTTTATATTTGATGAAATCTGTGACAGACAAAACACACATTGATTCTCCTTAGTCCAAGCATACCTTGTAAGATCAGAAGCCTCAAAGCTTGCTAGACTACTATTCAACCTTCGTCGTAAGATCAGAAGCCTCGATTGAGGGTTAGACCGTGCATAGGTCTAGTAGGGGAGTTAGGGTGTACGCGTGTCGCTAACCCTTTCTGACCTAAGGGTTGTAAGATCGGAAGCCTCAACCCTATTTCGTTATGACCTCAATCAATCGACCCAACACTTGACTACAAGTATTCTACCTATGATCAACCCCTATGACCCCATGGCACCCTAGTATTTCTCTTTATTTGATTACATCCACAACATACTTGCTTTTTATTTGCCTTAGTTGATAATCTTTTCCTCCAAATCAATTATTACCTTTGAGACTTGACTTTGCATAATTGAAACAAATAGATTGCTAATACTAGTTACCCGTCTTTGGATTCGGCCTCTACTTACTACTTTGCTAGTTTGTTTGAGTTATAAATATCGTTTGATTGATCGACGACACCTATCATGGGGGCGTCTAACGAAGGTAAGATTCCCTTTATATTTGTCGTAAAACAATTGAGTTTAAGTGATGGAAGTGGTATTGTAATGACAGTTACATGTGATTGATTGATAGTTGTGAATACACTAATATTGGGATTGTATAAACTTGTTTCTTCCGTTTAAGAAAGTTATGATTTGTTGTTTGGTAATATATGTTGGAGTAATTACTTTTTATACTTGGTTTAAATGCTTATAGTAAACCAAGAAAAGGTAAAAGACGCATAACCTATATATTTATTTGGTTTTATTTTTGCGATGTTTCATTAACGGAAGTTATTGGTGATAATTGGATCACTAATATATGAGCTATTTAAGATGTATTGTTGAGTTTATACATGACAAAATAAAATTGGTGGAAAGTTGTTACATTCATATATATGGTGTTTCTATGTGTTACGAGAGATATAATATAGCTTATGTCGTATAAGTGATGGACACCCTGGTTTTGGTAAGTTAATTAGTCAATGAAAATAATTGTATCTTTGGGAATAACTTTGCAATTTATTTAAATGTCGAATAATTACGATATTTATTTGACTTTGGAAAATGGTGTCTTTCATAAGACTATACCATACAAGTTATAGATGCATAATTGCAGTGTTGGATATGTAATGGAGTATGCATATATTGTGAAGAATTTGCAGGATAAAAAGCTGAATAGCTAAGTGGTTATATTCCGTTGTGGGAATATTTTAACTCCATTAATTGTCTGCATCATAATCCGAAGCATCCGATTTTTTGGCAGATTATCAAGAGTGATGAATAATCTGATCGGATAATGTGTTCACAAAGGTTGTGAATTGTAAGTGGATATTGAGATCCCTTACACAATGTGATAGTACGTACGTAAATTGCGAAGATGATATTGAGATCCTCCTACCAATGACTATGGTAGAAGTTGGTGTTTGTGGCACCACAAGGAATGGGTTTAAAGCCTTTGGGAGTGAATCGTGAATGGGCTCCCCGACTTGGGTTTAACCAAGTTCAATGGGTCAAACGAAGTCACGAGGATCTCATGTTTGAATTCCACTACCATTCCTTTTATAATAAAACGTGATGTTGGTATTCCTTTTTATATATTATGTTATTTCTGTCATGTGAGGAGGCTGAGCTAAGCTCTTAATAAATCCATAGTCCTTTTTAAGGGTGGTTTGTGACAGTCAAACTTGATGGATTTACCTACGTGAATGTGGGGGAAATGTCCTACCCCCAATGAGGTTCTTAGGCTTTAGGACCTCTAGAGCGTTCACGAGATACCAGGCACATGAGGGGCACCTGTTTAACGACAGTTTCGCGAGAACGGACACAGACTCAAATGGAGGTTTGTGCGCAGTTATTTGTTACAAACCACCGTGGAGAGTCCAATGCCGAGAGCAACTCGACACGGCTGCAGCAGGTAATTGTATGCAATGGGTGACAATTCAATTCCTCAGGAACATTGTCATCTTAAGACTTACGTTCCCTTGCCTTATATTAGCTATTCCTTTTCTCTTCTTTTGAATCATGTGGGGGATTGTTGGAAGTGTTGCTTCAAAAGAAAATCTTATTATCCCGCATTGGTATAATGGGTGGGATGGTTGGAAGTGATGGAATTCTATGTGATTTTTGCACAAATTCTAAGTCTGATAGTTCAGTCTTCCATACTGATTGTCGTGGTTTTTCCGTACGGATTACTCAGTCTTCTAAACTGAATATTGGCTTTTCCATGCTAATGTGTAGTCTTCTATGAAACAAATTACAAGACGATATTTAATACTCCTCGAGATCCTTCCTTCTATTCCTATAAATACTACCTATTTTGACATTCCAAAAAAGACACAATATACATTCTCTTCTCAATCTATTTCCCTATCTAATATATAATTTTCATAGCTGGTTTTGGCAACGTTCTGTTAGTAGTCTCAATCTGAGTCTTCGTCGTACACATTAGGCTCGGAAGTCGTGTTAACCCTGGGATGTTGATTGTTAAGAGTCCGTGTGTATCGAGCGTGGCAAATACAACTTTAGTGCAGTGATTCTATCACGGCGCGACATCTTTTCTCCTAAGGTTCTTTAAGTTTATCTGTTCATTGTTCGTCTAATAGTCATACCGGCTAGTCTAATAGTCATACCGCCTACATCCATCACCGAATATCTCACAAAGCAGCAACTAATGGGCTCGTAATGAAATTAAGCGATGAGCATAATTAGTGCACGATCTCGACATTGTATACCTCAGCAAAAGCTACCATGGTGGTACTGAATTAGAGAAATAAGGCAATCAAAAGGAGGGTTTTGTCTAATCTAAAGAGCAAATAGAGCAAAGAAGACAACTAACCGCAAAAGAAAATGAATTCGAGAAATTAAAAGGCAGCAATAGTTGAGAATAATTAAGAATTCGACTCAAACCAAATTGCCGCAAAGAGTAGATTATGTGTGTGTCAATCTGGAAGATGACGTAGGCGAAGAAAATACGATAAAGATCACTGCTTCAACTGACGTGGGAGTAAAGCGATTAACAAAACAAGCGCAAAAATTCAGAGAAGAAGGCAATTAGTGGTTTGACTGTAAATATGAATGGGGTCAATGGGTATAAGCATACTCAAAATATGTCAATCCCCCTATTCTCTTTTTATATAAGATATAAGATAACTACAGGGAAAGTGGTTGTGAGATGTCATAAGTATCATTTCATGAGAAGTACGGTAATTAATTAAGGTTTTTAGTGTACGCGAATAATTCGTAATAGTGCCATACATAATTGATTATAGAAAAAATCGACATAACATTTGATCACCGACATTTAACAAAGACATGCTCAAAGCATAAATCGCTCAAGTGAGAATAACTAACTAAAATGGCATACTTACCTTTTGCGCATCATTCCTTGTTTCTTGTAATGGTAATCATTTGTTTGTCTTTGTTTATTCTATGGAGAGATATTTTGATTAAAGCGTAACAGATGAGTAAATGAGTGGGACGGAGGCATGAAAGGATTATTGATTTCGGCCTAAGAATAAAAAAAAACAATCAAATAACAACAATATTACAGTTAATAAGATCAGCTAACAAAATGCAACTCTTGATTAAACATCTCATATAATGGGTAGGATAGTCTGCTAAATATTGACCCCAAGTCGATATCCAATCACAAAAATAATTTAAGCATACCTTGAATTAAAATGAATTTCAATAATTTATAAGTTGATCATACTCTGTATATGTTTCTATTCTAACATCTGAGTTATGTATTCATGTCATACGAATTAGAGCCTCCTTATTATATTACATGATAAACAGTCTCGTTTCTTTAACAACGATGACCAGGATACTCAAGATCAATGTCTGCGATTACAATAGCAGAACTATTATACTACAAGAGATGAAACATAAAAGTACTTGGACACTCTATACAAAAGTTTCTCATTAAAACCAAGTAGGTGAACACTCAACAAACTGAAAGCTCGGTATGCACATTACCCGATCCTTTAGAGACCTATTGCATTCAGATAGATGTAAACAAAAGGGATAAAATCACATACTTGGATTTAAGACGGATCAACGATTAACTCTGAAAGTACAGAGTCTCTAGTGTATCCACACCGGGTAAGATCTACACTTAACCTTCTTCCAGCTTCAACAAGTGGCTGTAGGTGTTATCTGAAAATGTGGAAGCAAGGCAAAAAGAGCTCTTGGACAGTTTCTCAAATGTTTAGCCATAAATGGCAATAAAGTTTCCTGCAGGAATCCCTTGATGCTTCTTGGCTTCAGTTTGAATTTGTGGTGTGTGTTGGCCTGACTCCTTAGGTTTATTTTGGAACTAGAAAAATAGTGAGTCAGCTGGCCATGGTGGCAGCTGGTTGGTGTAATGGTGTTGGCTATCTTGGCTTCCTGAAAAAGAGCTGAAATTATACATGGCTTGATCATTGCTGTAGTGGCTTGGGTTGTGGCCTATATTGGCAGGCTGTGGCTTGAGAATGCTAGGCCATGGTGACAAGGGTAAAGTCGTGTCCCCTAAATCAAAGTAAAGCTAACCCAATACTAACTAAATAGCTAGCGTTAAGACAGGTATCGAATCCACAAGGAGGTGGAAATTAACTATTTGCTAATACTAAGTTCGTCTTAAAAGTAACAATTGATGGGGGTTTTGTTTGTTTGGTATCCATCAACTAATTGTGATGTAAAATAAAGGTTTAAATCAATAATATTAAAAAGTCTAGGGATCGGGTTCATTAGGTCAATTATTCGATGCATAAACTAATCAACTACTAGTTCTATCGAATTACCTAAGGTCATATGATCAATCAATTCAATTATGCCCTTTAGATCAAGATTAATATGCAATCGCTATAATTAACCTATCTCTATTTGATTATCGCAACCTATATGGTCTTAACCCAGCCGGAGAAAATTCCAATGCGCTACACTAATTAACAATTATGGCCACAAATTAATTCACTAGAAGAAGAACAATAATCAAACGGTAATTCATGCGATATTACTAACAATTAAAACATTAACCCCTTCTATTCAACCTAGATTCCCTTTCACCCTAGATGAGGAAATTAGCTACTCATAATACTAGAATTAACAACAATAATATTAATGCAAAACATGATGAACAATAATAAGATTAATAACAATTGAATAAAAAGTACTTGGATTAATTAATGAAGAAAGATTAATACCGTAAATAAGGTTGTAGATCGGTAAATAACAAAGTGTAACCTAATAATAATACCGAATATGGTATTTATAATAAAGTCAATCAAAACGGAATATGGAAAATTAACCGAAAGCTCTCAACGGCAAGCAAAATCGATCGAGTTTAGGCAACTCGATCGAGTTCACCAACTCGATCGAGTTCAGGTAACTCGATCGAGTTCAGGTAACTCGATCGAGTTCTAGGTCTTCTCAACTTCTCTTCGAACAATCTCCTTGACTTTTCCTTCCTAGATTTCCGTGCCATGCTACATGTGTTCGTCATGCCAACTCCGCGGTGCTCTATTTCATTCTTTTGCTCCATAAATGCATCATTCCTGCATTAAACACCAAAATGTGCCAATATCGACATTCTAATAGGAACGGCATATGAATATCAATAAGCACGAAAATCGTATCAAAACAACTCAAAGGGGAGGCATAAAGTGTATACAAATATGACTCATCAAACTCCCCCAAACCAACTCTTTGCTTGTCCCTAAGCAAAGCAACACACAATACAATCGGCAATCATACAAGGGTGAAATAAGTAACTCAGAGCTAATGTAAATGCACATACAAATCCCAAGCTATCCATATCTATAACAAAGTGACGAATAAATTGTACCAATAAAACAAATTCAAAGGTACCGGTAATAGAAAATGCAGCTCAAGTCCCAAGATGTTACATGATACCGTAGTAAAGATAAATGCCAAATATCTTTCAATCTTGCAAGACAAATTAGTTGGATTCTCGCGGTTTCACTCATGCACTCACAAGGGGTGAATTATATGTAAGATAGAAAGAATTAAGACACTCACTCGACTTATGAAACATGCATGCAATCGAACGTGATAAAAATTTCTCCAACTAATATGCAAACATAATAGACAAGAGCTCACGTATCAAAGACAATGAGGGCAATAATGGGTAAAGGGTATAGAAATGGTTTGTGCCGAAACACGTATAGGTATGTGAGGCTAAGGCGGTAGTCGCAGCGCTAAAACCAAAACCAAAACCAACTCCATACAACAATAAGCATAAGTAAACCTGGCCAGAGAAATCATCTTAACTTTGACAACATATGAGAGGCACAAAATACCCTCCAAAAATGCATTAGACTCTAGCAAATCCCTTTATAATCTCTTATCAAATCAAATGAAGCAATACTTTTCTCTCTCTCTCTCTTTTTTTTT
>JAGPOY010005724.1:0-10806 GCA_018983105.1 Silene uniflora
TCCTCTATTTTCTTCCCTTTTCTTTTGGGCACAAAGATTAAGGGAGGGAGTATAATATTGATAAAAAGTTGGGTGGGTTTGGAAATAGGAGAGAGGAATGAATAATTAAGAGTTAAATAATAAATTGTGGGCCACAAATAGTAAAGGAAGGAATAAAATAGGAGTAAAAGAGTTGAGTGGGGTTGTGTGATAGGAGAGAGGGATGAATAAAATAAGAGTAAAAGTTACCAAATTTAGAAAGGGGAAGAAAACCTAAATAATCCGTTTTAGAAAATAGGGAAGAAAATAGAGGATGGGAGGGAGTATATAGTAGCCACAAAAGAAGGCAAAAAATAACAAGGTAAAGAACAAACCAAAGATAGTGTTGGTGGAATTGATGGCACCCTGGTTCTTAGCAGCATCGCCAATAAGCCGATGAGTTTTGGTGAAAGCGACCCAAGATGGTGTTGTACGGTTGCCCATGTCATTAGTGATGATCTCGACGCGACCATGTTGCCAAACCCCGACACATGAGTAGGTAGTTCCAAGATCAATCCCGATAGCAGGCTGCTTTTGGTTTCTTTTCTCGGTTGTCTTCTTATTCCACCGTCTCTTACCTTTCTCCTTCTGAGACAAACTCATCTCCTTAAAGTGAATAGTCTCTTTGTTCGAATCAATTGTTTACTTTTTTATTCTTTCTGCGTGATACTTTAATCAAAGGAAAACAAATGATTGAAACGAAGAGAGTAAATCTTTTCTCGTTTATAATGGGGAGAGTTTCTTGGCTTTTCTTTTAGAATTTTCTCAAGGGATTTGTATATAAGGTGGATTAAAGCTTTGCTATAGTGTTTAGACAATGTCAATTATTTGTTGGAAAGTATCTCTCAATTAGAGTTTACCAAGTGATTTAATAAAATTCTTTCCCATTTTGTTCATTTATTATCATTAACGTGTGCGCAACGTCTGCCCAGTTCACACACTGCCGAAGAAACTTATATCATTATTTATTTGGCGACTTGAAATTTACATCGTCATGAGAGTAAAATGGAGATGGTACACAATGAAAGTTACCAGACGGTAAGATTGTGGTACTTATTACAACACGGTCTCATTGAAGTGAAGGTTGAATAGTAGTAATCCCAAATTATTTTCCAGCTACGTCGATCAAGAATTGGTATGACAAATCTTTATTAATCCACTGAGAAATAATCTTACTTATAACATGACTAATTCATTAAGAGAATGGTCTAGTTAAGACTAATTCATTAAGAGAATGGTCTAGTTAAGACTAATTCATTAAGAGAATGGGATGGTTTAAGACTAATTCATGAAGAGAATGGTCTAGTATAATGCTATCATTATGGATCGATCAACGAGTTTATATATAAGATCAAGTTCGAACTCAAGCTTGAATTTAAGCTCGTAAACTAACGAGCTAAAGTTTTTCAAACTTAGCTGAGCTCGAGAGAGAATTGAACACCAATTTTGCATTACGAGCATGAGCCGAGCAAGGCCAAGCTCGTGCTAGACTCGTCTCGTTATCACCCCTAGTCGTAAACAAGCAGAGGAAGTATATGTGTTGGACTAATTAATTTGTCTCTAACAATTATATTATATATATATATATATATATAGGATCAAGAACCACTCGAGCTTGGCTGTTATTAGCTCGCAAACTTTATAATGAGCTAAAACGTTTTCAAACTCTGTTGAGCCGAGATAGACTTGAACACCGATATTTTGCTTCATGAGCCTAAGTCGGAGAAGGCCAAGCTCGTGCTTGACTGGGCTCGTTATCATCCCTAATCCTAAGTCCTTACATCCTAATGACAAAGATAAACAAATGATTGGGACGGAGGGAGTACAATTGTACAATTTTATCTATACATAAAAAGTTCAATTATATTATGTATATATGGAACACATTTCAGAATTAATCAATGTCCACTCATCAAACTGCTTGTACAAATTCTTCCTTTACAGTTTTACAATCAAGGTGTTGCGGAACACTGAACACACATATTTTTGCAGGACGGTCTTACAAAACTTTATTGTAAAACGGATTCTTTTTATACGAGTAATACTTTTGCCGTTATATTTGAATCCGTTCTATGCTATTTTTGTGTAAAAGCACCTTATATAAGATGCTGAACACACAAAATAAAATAGAAAGACGGATCATCTTAATCAACCTCATTTAACTTAGTAACACCAGTCTTACCCTTCTTTCCCAAGACATCGTCGAAAACACTCTGAAGCTCAACCATCTTTTGCTCAAACACAGCCGGATCACCACAAAGATAATTCCAATCCAACCATTCAAATGTCCGGTCGATTTCATCCTCCACCGACGTCATGTCGACATCCTTGCTCCTATCGCAATATCGTCCCACCGTCGACCTAACTTCCTCTATGTAGTTCTCTAAGGCGGTCTTAGCTATTACCGCTCTTTTGAACTGCTCGTCGTGAGCCTTGTACATCTCACCCTCTTTCACCATTCTATCGATCTCATCCTTTGTTAACCTTCCTCTCATCTCGGTAATAGTGATCTGGTCCTCATTATACGTTCCGGTCAACTTTGCTGACACGGTCAGAATACCATTTGCATCAATATCGAAGCAGACATCGAATTTAGCTGTACCTTCAGGTCCTGGTGGAAGGTCGTATAGAGAAAACTTGCCCAACAAGTTGTTGTCTTTTGTTTTGTATTTCTCGCCTTCATAAACACTGAAAGAAGCTTTAATTTGGTTATCATGTGCTGTGTTATAAAGCCGAAACTTCTTAGTAGGGATGGTTGTATTCCGAGGAATAACAACAGACATGGACTTTTCAGCAATCTCGACACCAAGTGATAAAGGAGTAACGTCGACAAGCGCGATATTGTTAAGATCGCCAGCACCGGTTAAGATTGCAGCATGAGAGGTGGCACCATACGCAACTGCCTCGTCCGGGTTGATACTTCTACATAGCTCTTTCCCATCAAAATAGTCTTGTAACAACTGTTGCACCTTTGGGATCCGGCTTGAACCCCCAACAAGGACGATATCGTGTACATCAGTTTTTTCCATTTTTGCATCCTTTAGACATTGCTTCACCGGTTCTAAACATTGCAAGAACAAATCATGATTCAGCTTCTCAAATCGTGCACGAGTTATCGTTGAACAAAAGTCTACTCCATCAAAAAGACAGTCAATCTCAATCGATGTCTCTGTTGTCGAAGAAAGGTTCCTCTTAGCCCTCTCACACGCGACTCTCAGCCTCCCTAAGGCCCTAGGATTATCACCCAACTTCTTCTTTTGTTTCCTCTCAAATTCGGCCACAAGGTAGACCATCAGTCTCGTGTCGAAATCTCCTCCACCAAGGTGGGTATTACCACTCACAGCTTTAACCTCAAACACATCTTTTTGGACAGACACTATAGAGACATCAAATGTCCCACCACCAAGATCAAACACTAAGATATTCTTTGTCACCTTATTACTGCTGCCAGTAAGCTCCTTGTCTAGACCATAGGCAATGGCAGCAGCAGTAGGCTCATTAATTATGCGTAGAACGTTGAGCCCGGCAATGATTCCTGCGTCTTTAGTTGCCTTGCGTTGCGAATCATTAAAATAAGCCGGAACAGTAACAACGGCATCCTTGACTTCTTTACCCAGGTAGATTTCGGCTGTTTCTTTCATCTTCACTAGAATCATTGACGATATTTCTTCAGGTGAAAATTTCTTTTTTTCATCCTTATATGTCACAACAATTACAGGATTGTTATCAATATCCTCAATGACTTTGAATGGCCAGTGTTTCATGTCATCTTGAACTGCAGGCTCATCAAATTTTCTGCCAATTAGCCTCTTTGCGTCTGTCATTCACGAATGATTAATCATCAAGGTTATAATACCATTAATGCGGATTAATTAGATTCAAGCGGAAATTTAATTTATCCAATCTGTAACACAAATTCTTAACTTGATACCCATAAACTCTTTCTGTAACTACTTGGATATCAAAAGTGATATCAATGCATAACTATTCACACACAAACAATTTCAAGCGGAGCACCACGCTTTTGATGCGAACCAATTGACAGGTCTTATAGAACTGTTAAACGTTTGGTTTCATGCCATGCTAGGTAGCACTAAAACAGACATGGACGTGTGACACAGTATCACATGAAATTAGGACACGGGACAAGTTATTTAAATTTAATACAATATATATTTTGTAGTTATAACTAATGTACCATTTTATTTTTGTAAATGAAATTGATATTAAATTTAAATAATTGAAGGTAAATTTGACTTTGAGACTATAACTTATTCTCATTTCCACCGTATTCTACTCAATCTTTTTCGACACATTTAAGCGTGTCCGCGTGTGTCCGACTATGTGTCGAGGTGAGACACGGTGTAGGACACGGGACGGCCTTATATTTGGCACTATAAAGCCGTCTAATACAGGACTCATCAATAATATCTACAAAAGAAAGGAAAAACATAAGCTTAGATAAAGAACACACCAAAGATTGTGTTGGTGGAATTCATAGCAGCCTGGTTCTTAGCAGCTTCGCCAATAAGCCGATGAGATTTGGTGAAAGCGACCCAGGACGGTGTTGTACGGTTGCCCAAGTCATTAGTGATGATCTCGACACGACCGTGTTGCCAAATCCCGACACATGAGTAGGTGGTTCCAAGATCAATCCCAATAGCAGGCTGATTTTGGTTTCTTTTCTCGGTTGTCTTCTTATTCCACTCTTTTCCGCCTTTCTCCATCTGAGTTAAGAGCGACACATTCATTTCCTTCAAGTCAATAATCTCTTTGTCCAAAACAATTGTTTACTTTTTATTCTTTTTAAGCGATACTTTGATCAAAGGTAAACAAATGATATGATTGAGACCAAGAGAGTAAATATTTTCTCGTCTATTAAATACAGTAATAGTAATGGAGAGAGTTTGTTGGTTTCTCCTTAATAATTTTGGCAAGGGATTTGTATATAAGGTGGATTAAAGGTCGGCTTTAGACCATGTCAATTACTCGTATTTGTTAGAAAAGAAACTCGTTGACCATTTCAAAGTTTCAACAATTGACATATAATAACAGATATTAAACTAAACTCTAAACTCTATTGAAGAAATGCTGATGTCAACTAGCTTAGTTGGTAAAGTTATGAAAGGTGATACTCATGACAAGGTTCATCAAAATCGCCCTTGTGACTCCCTTTCAAATACCTCTATCGAAGAAATTTATATCATTGTTTATTTGGCGACTTGAAATTTACATCATCATTGAAGTAAAATGGAGATGGGAGTATTACACAATGTAACTTACCCGACGGTAAGATTGTGGTTCTTACGATGCGGTTTGATTGAAATGAGGGTTGAATAATAGTAATCCTTGCCTGCTACGTCAATCAAGAATTGGTAGGACAATCAATTTTTAATGAACTGCAAAATAATATAGCAAGACTAATCCATTAAAAGAATGGTCTAGTTAAGACTAATTCAACACCTCTGGAGTCATCTTATGGATTTTAGTCTTACTATGAATATTCCTTGGGTCTGCATAGGTGACTTCAATGAAGTTATTAGGAGCAACGAAAAATTCGGGAGAAACCCGATTAAATTAAATAGAGCGTCCTTATTTGCTGATAGTATGAGTTCTTGTGGGCTTTTTGACATGGGGTTCTTTGGCCAACGTTTTACTTGGACTAATCGTCGCCGCAGACTCCCTATTATGGAACGCCTCGACAAAGCCTGGGTAAATCAAGCCTGGCTAGACCTTTACCCTGAGTCACATGTGAAACATCTCCCTCGTCTGTCTTCTGACCACTGTCCCATCTGGCTCCAAACCATCACTCCGTCTAGAGGTTCTCCTAAACTGTTTAAATTTGAGTCTTTTTGGTTAACAAACCGAGTTTCTGGCCCCTTACTACGACTGTCTGGTTGTCCAGCTTAGGAAACTTTTCTGCAAAACTCCTCACCCTGAGTCACTCCTTAACCCTTTGGGCGAAAGAGGTTGTTGGTTCTCCTACTCGTGCCAAAAGACGTCTGTTAGCTAGACTTGAAGGTGTCCAAAAACAACTCTGCCTTCATCCTTCCTCCGACCACCTTTTCAACCTTAATAATGCCCTCACAGTTGATCTGAACAAGATCCTTGACCAAGAACATCTTTTTTGGCGCGACCGGTCCCGTCATGAGTGGCTGATTGACGGTGACCGTAACACCGCCTTTTTCCAAAGATCTGTCACACACCGTCGGAAAATTAATCGGGTCATTTCCCTTGTTGATGATGTCGGGAACGATATTACAAATTTAATTGACCTTGACACTCATGTATATTCCTTCTTCTCCATGCTCTATTGCACTGAGAAATTGTCTACTGGCAATCTCCCCCTCCCCCCTTGTGTCAATAATTCAAATATTATTTCTTGTGTCTCCCTCCCCAATGGGGAAGAAATTCGGCCTGCTCTTTTTGCTTTAGGCTCCAACAAAGCCCCTGGACCTGATGGCTATCATGCGGCCTTCTATAAGGCCTGCTGGGACACCATACAATCTGACCTTATCCCCTTTGTCCAACAAATCTTTAGCATGCGCTCTGTACCTCACACTATTAATAACACTACCATCTCCCTCATTCCCAAAATCCAAAATCCACAATCCATCAAACAATTCCGACCCATCAACCTTTGTAACACCGTCTACAAAATTGTCACTAAGATCATCGTATCCCGCCTCAAACCCTTCCTTCCTTCCCTCATTTCCCCAAATCAGGGGAGCTCTATTCCGGGAATGGGATCTGACACAAATTTTATTATCGCTACCGAGATTGTCCACTCCATGAAAATTTATAAAGGCAACAAAGGCTGGTTCGCTTTAAAACTCGACCTTGAGAAAGCTTTCGATAGACTCGAGTGGGACTTCATTGCTAGTTGCCTTGTAAATCTGAATTTTGATCGGGAGTCTATAAAACTTATCATGAGTTGTGTCTCCACCACTTCCTCCCAAGTTTCTTTTAATGGTCATCTCCTTCCCCCCTTCCTCCCTTCACGGGGAATCAGACAAGGTGATCCCTTATCGCCTTACTTGTTCATAATGTGTATGGAAGCTCTTTCCTCATCCATTCAATCCGCTTGCGACAATAATGAGTGGAATCCCTTTATCCTTGGCAAAGGTGGGGCTCCTTTTTCCCACCTTCTCTTCGCCGACGATATTCTCTTGTTTGGTGAAACAAATGAGAGAACTCTCGGAGCTCTCCAAAATGTTCTTCACCAATTCTGCCACTCCTCGGGTCAAAAGATAAATTTCGGTAAGAGTAGGCTCCACTTCTCTACCTCTACATCCGATTCTGATAGGCTCCTTTTTGAGACTGCCCTAGGTCTCAGCCACTCACCTTCTCTTGGAACTTATCTTGGCTTCCCCCTAACTAGTAGAAAGCCGAGCATTACTGATGTCCAGCCCATTATTGACAAAGTTTAGAATAAACTCTCAAATTGGAAAACTAAATTCCTTTCTAGAGCAGGAAAACTTTGCCTCATATCTTCTACTCTTAACGCCATTCCCTCCCACTATATGCAATCTTTATCTCTCCCTTGAAAAGCTCTCTCTACCATCGACAAAACCATTAGAAACTTCCTCTGGTCGGGTTCCTCAAACTCCTCAAATCGCCTTCACCTTAACAACTGGGATCACCTTACTTTACCCAAGACTAAAGGAGGGGTGGGAATTCGAAATTATAAAACTTTGAACACTGCTTACTGCACTCGCCTTTGTTAGAGATCTTTCTTTCTCCGCTATAACGGCGCCTCCAAGGCCCTTCTTAGAAAGTATGTTAATGGACGCCACCACCCCAAACCATTCCATAGTGACTCTCATATTTGGCGCCGCGTGGGAACAGGGTGGCCAATTGTTGAGAATTCCCTTCTCTGGTCGATTGGCAATGGGGAGTCCACCCACTTTTGGAAAGATAATTGGACCTCTCTTGGTCCCCTCCGCTCTCTTGTTAATGGGCCTTTAAACTCCTCTTCCGTAAATTTAGCGGTCTCTGCCATAATTGTGGACGGTCTTTGGGACCTCTCCAACCTTGACTTCCTCATCCCGCCCTTCATCACCACCACAATCCTTGTCATCCCTCTACCATCCTCCCTGCGTTCTGATCGCGCTATTTCCACCCTAGCTTTCTCTAAGGGTTTCTTCCTCAGCCTTGCCTACACCACCCTTAGTCCTGATCCTACCCCCCCTTCCTTTTCTGGAATCTTCCTCCGCTGGCTTTGGCGAGTTCCAACTCAACCCCGTATATCTTTCTTCTTGTGGTTGGTCTGGTGGGACAAGATCCCCCACAAAGCCACCCTTTTCTCCCGCTCCTTCACTGCCTCTTCGTCTTGCGACCTTTGCAACCACCCCTATGAAAATTCCCTCCACCTCCTTCGGGATTGTCCGACATCCCGTGAGGTCTGGAGTTATTTCTCTCTTCCCTCCTGTTTCTTCACTTGCGACCTACAACCCTGGATTTTTGATAACTGCCTTCTGCCCTCATGGGCCTCAACCTTCTCCTTTATTCTCTGGCATATTTGGCTCCGCCGAAATAATGTTGTTTTCAACTCCATCTCCGTGCCAATCAATACAAATTGGGTAAATCGTGTACAAAAGAACTATCTTGACAGGACCTTAGCCAATTCTCCCTCACCCAACCAAAACGCCCCCCTCCTCAACCCAATTTCTTGGGCCCCTCCCCCTGCCTCGTGGTCAAAGATAAATGTCGACGCGTCTTTCTGTCCGTTGTCCCGTTTGGTTGGTATTGGTTGTGTGGTTAGGAGCCAGACCGGTATTTGGTTATGTGGTTGGACAAAAAGATGTTTAGCCATATCCCCTTTCATGAGTGAAGTTCTTGCTATCTGGGAAGGCTTAAAATTTGCCTCTAATAGCCCTGGATGTTTCATTGTTCGTTCTGATTGTCGCGCTGCCGTCAAAGCTATTTCCGAGGATGACTTGATTTCCAATACTCTTGGTTTTGTTGTAAACTTAATTCTGGATTGCAGGGAACTCTTAAAGAACTCGCAATGTTTGAAGATCGTTTTTGAGTCAAGGAATGCGAACACTGTTGCGGATGCTCTTGCAAAAGTTTCTGTTAAAGATAGTGGCTCAAATGGTGGAGAATTTTTTTGGAACGATGTTCCTTCCTTTGTTCAAAACCTTTGTAATCTAGACATTGCTTCGTGTAATTCTAACTCGATGGGTTGTATCGAGCTCTCCCCCGACCCCCCACCATGACTATCCCTTATGTGAACTCGGTTTTTAATTTAATTTAAGCTCTTTTTTTACCAAAAAAAAAAAAGACTAATTCAACAAGAGAATGGTCTGGTGTAGTGGTATCATGATTAATTCTCATCATTTTTTTTTATAAAGGCGAGCATAGATAAATAAAAGGAGATTAAAATAGTCGACAGCAATGGCGTACTTGCCATTACAAAGTCATTAGTACAAAGTTCGATTACAAAAGGTGGGGCGGAGTCCCACTCAAAACAATCATTAAGCATGCTTGAGTCCAAAACGGAGAAGTGGGCAATGCCATCTGCGACATGGTTGGTCGATCTTCTCTCAAATACAAACTTCAAACGGGGTGAGACCTTCGAAAGTGCCCTACACTTGAGAATTATATTAGCATAGGGACCACACGGGGCGTGCATCCTTACAATATAATTCACAACATTAATACAATCGGAAGCAATCAAGACATTTTTCGTATAAAGACAAGATCATCGCAAGCCCTCCCTAATAGCGAGGACTTCACATAAGAAAGGGTTGGGAGCAAACAAACGGGTAGACCAATCCGTGACCCAAGAGCCTAGATTATCTCTAGTGACACACCCCAAACTAGCACAAGAAGAGGGAGAGGAGAAAGCCGCATCAACATTGGTTTTCAACCAACCAAGCGACGGGGGAGCCCAGCTACTAGGGTAGCAAGATCAGGCACTATAGAGCCGAATTAAGAAGTTATACTTCAACCATTGTCAATTTGTATCCGAATGTAACCTCTTTTGATTTACGAAGTGAATATTTTTTTCTCCTTGATGTGTGTAACTTGGGGTGTTCACCGGGAACTGCCATCAGCCCATCACCATTTAAACTAAATATTTTTAATTTGGTCAACCCCGTCCTACAAAGACGATTTATCTTGGTGATAATGTGACTAGACAATTTGGCGAGCAGCTCGAGCTCGAGCTCGGTCAAAGCCGGGCTTGAGTTCACCATTTAAACTAAATTATTTATTTGTAAGACCAAGTCATTAAATTAGCCCAATATTTTGATATATAACCTCCTTATCCCATTCTTGAAAATATTGAAAGACAAAAAAAATTAACAATTATATATAGGCTTGAGTTCGGTCAAGTTCGGGTTTCAGCTCACAAACTTGATAATGAGTACACCTTTTTCAAACTCGAGTAAACTTGATAAAGACTCGTGCGAACGAATTTTATTTTTCGGCTCTTATTTCACGATTACTCCGTACGATTCATGAAGCAATCTAGTATACAAATCAGAACACAATTTGAAATGGAGCAACATACAGAAAAACAGAATGCCTCTCATGTTCAAAACGATATTTCATTTATTTTCTGTTCATACATAAAGAATAACTCATTCGCCTAAAATAACCGAGTTCGAGCAACGAAATTAGGATGACGAATAAGAGCTTTCGAAATCATCATCCTTTAACGAATGAAAGGAATCAAGATCATCAGACTCATCATCGACCTCATTCTTAGGACTTTTCGAAACGAAAACATCATCAGAAACACTAAGAAGCTCAGCCTTCTTTTCCTCAAACACAGATGCA
>JAGPOY010005725.1:0-10806 GCA_018983105.1 Silene uniflora
TCTAGACCTCCTTCCTCTTCTTTTATGATTTATTTTTCAGATTCGATGATTGTATTTATAGGGTAGGTTTACATGTTTACGACATAAATTAGGAAACTATTAGCTTATTCCTATTATTACTAGCAATTACTATTATTATTATTATTCCTATTTTTATTAGTAATTCTTATCATTATTATTATTATTATTATTGTTATTATTATTATTATTATTATTATTATTATTATTATTATTATTATTATTATTATTATTATTATTATTCCGAGCACGAGGCCCGAGGCACATCACTTCCCGACTCCGTTATTACTTTATAATATTATTCCACTTTATTCACGGTTCAGTCTAGGGGTGCTCGGCCGAGCTACCGGCGACTCGACCGAGCCGAGTCGGGTCGGTCGAGTAGCTACTTACTCGACCGAGCTCTTATTCTCAGCTCACCCTTTCTTTATTTATAGTGTCTAATGTTGAATTCCGTCTTTATGGTGGTCCTTAGGAGTCAAGGGTCTTTAGATAAGGTCCTAGAATTACTAGGTGTTACAATCTTCCCCCCTTAAAAGAACTTCGTCCCGAAGTTCACACCTTTCATCGGATTTTTATTAGTTACGAATACAATTAAATACTATTTATAATACATAAAATATTAGTATAAATCTTCCACAATTTAAGTGTATTACAATCTTCCTCCCTTAAAATGAACTTCGTCCCGAAGTTCACCCAAACACATGTACCACACATCCAACTCCAATTATCGAAATGAGTCTGTTTTATTATCGAAATGCTATCAAGTTGTAACAAAATATTAAGGTATTACAGTGTTGCATTGGATTATTGATATGACATGGCATGCATTGATTTGTGCATTATTTATTGAGCATTTCATGTGCGTTGGAGATGGAGAATGGTGTGGTGGTGATCATGTTGTGATATGGTGTGGTGATGTTGATGTTGTGATAAGGCACAGGCTGGTTCTGCAGGACTTGCCCTGGTGTCCTCAGCTGCGAGCTGGTATATCGACGACGGTCGATTGATTGTCTACCGGGAATCGGTATGGCTGGGAGTTCCGGGTTATGAGATATGAGTTGTGATGGAGATGGAGGTGACGGAGGAGCATGCATATCATATTGTTACTTCATTGTATTACCTACTCAACCTCGTGGTTGACCCGTGTATTCGTGAACACCTGTGATGAACCTTTTTATAGGGAGCAGATTGACAGGTACCTCGGAGACTGATAGGAGCTGGATGGGAAGAGAGCTTGGATTGCCTGACCTAGTGTCTAGTCCACCTTGGTCTTATCATGTTTAGTTATCCACTTAGTCTTACAAGTTTTATTTCCGCTGCAAATTTGTAATTTGTAATTTGTTCTTGTTAAAGTTTTAGTTTGAACGGTTTTGTAAACAGTTATTCACTTAAAGTATAATTAAAGTACTTTGGATTTTTATGTCATTATATTCACTACCTCGGGAAACCGAGATGGTAACACCTTTATTTATGTGAGGAGTCCTAGTTCAGATCCGTGGATAAATGGGGGTGTTACAAAGTGGTATCAGAGCGAACGATCCTCATGCCTAACCAATGAACAATAAATGAACTTAGGATGTGTCTAAATAAAATGAACCCCGGGTAGAAACTGTTAGGTGCCCCTCTTAGTACGGTTAGGTGATACGTGCATATTATATAGACTTTTACAGTCCCTTTTGGCACGTATTTCTGTTATTTTAAGTGGTTTTATATCGCTTTATGCCCCGAATAGACTACTTTGTGTTTGTATTGCTATTTTGCAAATATAAACCGGAATATAGCAGAAATCAAGCTTTTCTGGCCTGAAAGTTGCATATTTGAAGATGGAGGCATAAAAGACCACGACTCGTGCATGGAATAGCATGGAACCTGACGTCTACCAAATATAGACCCAAGTCGACGAAGACTGAGTAGACTGGATGAGCAGAAAGCCTCGGTCGAGTTGTCCTGTGCTCGATCGAGAGGACTTGAAGAGTAGAAGATCTCGATCGAACTGTCCTGTGTTCGATCGAGGGAGCTGCAAGGAGAAGATCTCGTTCGATAGGTCTCACTCTTCGATCGAGAAGGCTGCTGAGGATTGTTCCTCGATCGAGAACCTTAAGTGCTCGATCGAGAGGTTTTTAGGGTTAGCTACGTTAGGAAAGTCCGTAGGTTACTAAATTATGTACGTGTTTTACTATAAAAGCACATCAGGTCGTCAGACCTGAGGACATCGATCTTACATCTCTTTTTCATCTGTTTTACGTTTCTTTTGGAGACTTTTAATCTTTCAATATTATTTTCTTTCCCTTCTTCTTTTCCCTTTTACGGTTTTACGTTCAATTTGGAGAAGATGCTGGAACCATACGTTCTCCACGCCGGATTGCTTGAGACCGTATTACTCTTTCCCTTAGTTTAATTTCTTTGTATTATGTCGTTAATTAGCATGTTTACTTTAATTGTTTCTGTTAGTAGTTATAGTATGAGTAGCTAAATCTTTTGTATGCGAGGATGAGGGAAGCCGTGTTGATGCATGCTAGGGTATGATCGGGTAGGGTAGTTTCACGATAGGAATTGTGATTAAATAATATAATTGTTGTTCTGGTTGAATGAGTGCACGCAGGAGACCATTCGCTTAGTTAAACCCCGACCTAGATCGAAAGATTGGAAGGTTAAGACTTGTTTAATTACGATAAACTATTTCTTATGAGGATGAAAGTTAAGTAAGAAAGACCTTAGGACGACTTAAGACCGAAAGGTATAGTCGGGTTTAAGGACCGAAAGGTGACGACCCAGTCCTTTCTACCAACGAACTGACCGACCTAGTAAACCCTAAATTGTTGACACACGGTGGACCGAAACCCTGGCATACTCCTTCTCCTTCTGATCTATATTTCATTAGTTTTACCTTTTAATTTCTCTTTTCCTTTAATCTTCAGTATCTAGATAAACAATTCAAACCCCCAGTTTTTGTGACCGACAGAGAAAAAATACATAGATAGGAAATAGCCTCCCAGTGGAGATCGACCCTACTTACCACTAGCTTCTGTTAGTAGTTTTAGGTTTATTTTTGGTGTGCATAACGACAGCGCGCATCAAATTTTGGCGCCGTTGCCGGGGAGGCAATTTATTTATTTGTGTTTAGTTTTTTTTCTGTCTTGTCTTAAGGAATTCTAAATTCCTTAAGACCGTTCTTACTGACTTTCTTGTAGTTGTGTATGCGCAGGTCTAGTAAGGGAGAATTGGTTGAGGCCGATCTAGAACCTGAACGCACCTTCCTACGCAGGAAAAGAGAGTTGGAAAAGATTCGTCAGGAGGAAGGCTTGAGTACTTCTGAGAGCGAGAGTGTTAGTTTTACCGAGGAAGTCCCTATTGTTATTGAAGCTAATATTCCAGTCAAGATGCCTAACATTGCGAGTCACTCTGAGCCTACGGCGGAATTCATTTCGAAAGGGTTCAACTTGGCCACGGGTGAGGATGGGAGCACATTCGATATCCGACCATCCTACATTAGTATGGTCGAGAAAAACCAATATCGTGGCGTTCCGGGTGAATATCCACGAAAACATATGGAAAGGTTTGCTGACTATTGTTCGTCCATCCCTGCGACCAAGGGAGTCACCCAAGGCAAGATTAAGGAGGTCTTATTTCCTTTTTCT
The DNA here is from genome assembly GCA_018983105.1 of Silene uniflora. Lineage (NCBI taxonomy): Eukaryota > Viridiplantae > Streptophyta > Magnoliopsida > Caryophyllales > Caryophyllaceae > Silene > Silene uniflora. The sequence continues at coordinate 3,660 of JAGPOY010005725.1, forward strand.
TTAACCGACAATGCTCGAGAATGGTTGGGGGACCTGGATAGGGTTGAGGTTGGGATTACGAATTGGCCTACACTAGCTTTGGCGTTTTATAAGAAGTTCTTTCCTCCGCAAAGGACTAATGCTTTAAGGGCCAAGATTACAAACTTCAAGCAAGGCGGTTCGGAGAAATTATTCGAAGCGTGGAGCCGATTCATAGGCTATGTGAGAGCTGTACCTCATCACGGTTTTGAACCGTGGTTTATATGCAACCAGTTTTACAACGGGTTGTTTGATGACCACCGAGCTATACTAGACTCTGCAGCTAATGGTCGTTTCCAGCGTGAGATTGATGATGATAAGGGCTGGAAACTAATCGAGGAGATGGCTAACCACACGGCCGAGTACGGTAATCCACGGAGTGGTACGCAAACCGTGGCTAATATTGAAGCTGAAGGGCTCGAGGACAAATTCGAGAAGCTCATTGCTCGAATGGATAGAATGGAGAATAATTCTTCCGGGAGCCAACAAACGGTTCATATGCTGCAAAGGGAAGAAGTTATAGTTTGCGAGAGATGTGGCGAGCCAGGCCACATTGCTATCGACTGTTTTACCGAGAAAGAGCAAGTCTACTCTTTCCAGCAATACCGTCAAGGAGGAGGCTACCAGCAAGGGTATGTGCACCCTAACTTGAGGTGGTCGAGTCAGAATGTTCTAAATCCGACTCCCACACCACAGTCTCAAGCTTATGTGCCACCGTATAAGCAGAACTATCAAAAGCCGCCTTAGTTTGCTACACCACAGCAAGGAAATTCTTCATCTGCAGGAGTTTCTGAGATGGGAGAGCTTAAGTCTATGATTCAGGCTTTAGCTACTCAAATGAACAAGGTGGACCAAGCCAAAACTGCTACTATCAAGATGCTTGAGTCCCAAATTTCTCAACTTGCTGCGAATCAATCTGCGAGGCAACCCGGGCAGTTGCCTTCCCAAACTGAACAAAGAAGAGAGACGTTGAATATGATCACACTGCGAAGTGGGACGTCATATTCTGGCTGGAGTGATGCTGATTCTAGTGTTTCTAGCACGAATGCCAAGATTTCTGATGTTGCCGCTGATATTTTACTCGATCGAGGGGAAGTTGCTTCTCGTTCGAGGAATTCTGAAGAGAGAGAGCTCGATCGAGAACACGCTGTTACTCGATTGAGGGTTGTTGCTGAAGCTGTTGTTCGACGGAGAGAGGTTGCTGATGAAGGCTCTCGATCGAATGACACCATGGTTCGATCGAGAGATGTTGCTGATGAGAGTTCTCGATCGAATGACACTGATGTTCAATCGAGTAATGCTGATCGATCGAAGGGTTCTGAAGAGGAAAGTGGTCGATCGAGGCCTATGAACAAAAGAATGCTGAATAATGCTTTGATCCGTGATACGCACAAGGGAGTATCTAGCGAGCACGTTCCATTTCCGGGACGTTTGAAGAAAGCTAAGACTACGGAACCAGAGTTTGCACGGTTTGGACAAATTGTGCAAGGTTTGAATGTTTCGATTCCATTCATCGATCTCGTTAGAAAGGTACCCTCTTATCTAAAATTCATGAAAGAAATTTTGATGCGTAAACGTAATGTTGATGAGGTCGAGACCATTGCCTTGACAGAGGAGTGCTCTGCACACCTCCTAAACCGAACCCCACTTAAGCTGTCTGACCCTGGAAATTTTTCCATACCGTGTCATATTGGTCTTCAATTTATTGACAATGCATTATGTGACCTAGGAGCTAGTGTCAGTGTAATGCCCTTGTCTTTGGCAAAGCGGTTAGGATTTAATAAGTACCATTGCACCAACATGACGGTCCAAATGGCGGACCGTACTCTCACACGACCCTTAGGTGTCTTAGAGGACATTCCTGTTCAAATAGGAAGGTTCTTTATTCCCGCAGACTTTGTCGTGTTAGATCGAGGACACTCACACTCCCATTATTTTGGGACGACCATTCTTGCATACTTCGCAAGCAATTATTGATGTTGGGTTTCACACTTTAACATTTAATGTTGGTGGAGAGGAACTTATATTTGCCAAACCTGCTACTCATAAGGGGTCGATGCGTATTTTTGAATGTAATGCTATTTCTGCTATTGATTTAAAGACGCTCCCTATTATTGAGTTACCTGCCATTCCTATTGTCGACATACCTGTTGCTACACTAACACCTCCGCCTCGGAATGAGAGCGAAAAAGAGGATCGTGCTATTGTTGTTCATTGCAGAGGACCTGGATGGGGAGCATTGTCGCTTACCCGTGACAATTTTAGCTCCAATGCTGGAACTAGGAAGGCTGGAAAGGACAAGGCGACAAGGTTTGCTTCAAAGGGTTTGGAATTGGAAGACGATGTGCCATACGTTTGGTGTGGAAAAGTGGAGATTACAGCTGCGGAAGCCAATTCCGCAAGTCAGAGGCCTAGTGTTGGCCTAACAAACTTAATTAAGTATTAGCCGGGTTTGCAACCCCGTGCAATTTGTAATAGACAATAAATTTTTAGACTTCGTGTGCCTTAATTACTCGTTTTATTTGCGTTTTAGACTATAGGCTATAGACTTCGTCTTTTTAGCGTAGCTAACAATTTTTGACAATTAGTCGGTATTGTGGTATTTTGGGATATTTTTAATGTTAATTTTGCAGGAATGAGATGGGAAAACCTCGATCGAATGGACACATTCTCGATCGAGGAACATGGTGAAAAGGAAGACCTCGATCGAGAGACTCAGTTCTCGATCGAGTGCAAAGAAGTTCAAAGGACAGCCACCTCTCGATCGAGAGGTAATATTTGCTCGATCGAGAGGATCTATGCCACATGTCTTCGATAGAGAGGAATTTCTTCTCGTCGAGTGAGCCTCCGCGGTCATAAAAGGGAGTTTACTCCCTCGGTTTTGTCACTTCCTCTTTGTTCTTTTATCTTCTTCTTCCTTCTTTTCCTGTTCCCCACCAAAATCCCTGTCAAGTCCCCTTAGTTGCCCAATAAAAACCCACAACTTACTTACCCATTTATTATATTGTCAAGATCAATCAAATCCCCTTTGGTTTTCGTGCCTTACCCTGTTATTTTAAAACTCTTTTTGATCGGAAATTAGGGTTTATAGTCCGATCATCTCGGATTTTTTGTGCTTATTGGTTGATTGATTTTGTTTTTTTTTTTTATTGTGGGTAGTCTACTCAGGTATTATTTTTGAATGTTTCATTATTTTAATCTGATCCCCCCTTCCATCCGTATGGTGATTTCGAATAGGAAGCCTTTGTTTTGACTTTTGAGCCTGTTTAATCCGGTTTTGCTGTTGCATGTTGTCTCAGGTATGGCTCCATTCTCCTACGGTGCGGCCGTTGCCGCTATTTACGAGGACATTGTGCGCTTTGGTTTGGGGAGGAAAGATCTCGGACGAGTTCATGATACATATGATATGACTCTGTTCGAGGCGATTTTTGCTTATGGCGTTCAGACTAATGGGAATGCAAGGCCGATGTGCAAGAGACTGAAGGTGACAAGAAGAGATTACGTCGGTCGTTTACCTTTTTCTTATTTTTTCTTTACGACCATAAAATATCAGAGAGTTGTGGCTCTGGAACCGACTGGATTCAGATTAGTTTCTGGGTCCCCCAGCGTCCCGATTAAGTTACAGGATTCTGTGGACTGGAACCAGGTAACTGCCTCCCTCTGGTGCGTCTTTTGATTCATGGAAGAGGAATTTTGCATTCTGTTTTTCATAACTTAGCAGGTTATACCGTCGTTTTAGTACCAAAAATAAACCTAAAAACTACTAACAGAAGCTAGTGGTAAATAGGGTCGATCCCACAGAGAGGCTATTTCTATTTATGTGTTCTAACTGTCGGTCACAAAATCGGGGGTTTGAATTATTTATCTAAATACTAAAGATTAAAGGAAAAGAGAAATAAAAAGGCAAATAAACTTAAAGAAGTATAAATCAGAAGGAGAGGGAGCATGCAAGGGTTTCGGTCCACCGTGTGTCAACAATTTAGGGTTTATTAGGTCGGTCAGTTCGTTGGTAGGAAGGACTGGGTTGTCACCTTTCGGTCCTTAAACCCGACTATACCTTTCGGTCTTAAGTCGTCCTAAGGTCAATCTTACTTAACTTTCATCCTCATAAGAAATTACTTATTGCAACTAAACAAGTCTTACCCTTCCAATCTTTCGATCTAGGTCGGGGGTTAACTAAGGGTAAGGTCTCCTGCGTGCACTCATTCAACCGAAACAACAATTATATTATTCAACTACAATTCCTACCGTGAAACTGCCCTACCCGCTAAATCCTAGCATGCATCGACACGGTTTCTCTCATCCTCGCATACAAGAGAATTAGCTACTCATACTATATCTAATAACAAAAGCAATCAAAGTATACATGCTAACTAACGACATAATACGAGAATAAAACAAAGCAATAACTAAATTAGGGTAGAGAGAATACGGTTTCAAGCGGTCCGGCGTAAAGAACGTACGATTCCAGCTTTAAAACCACAAACGAACGTAGAAAGGTAAGAGAGAAGAAAAGAAGAAAAGTATCGTATAGAAGAGCTAAAAGATTGATGTCCGTTATAAATCTGATCTATGTGTTTTTATAGTAAACACGTACAAAATATTATTAATCTACGGGCTTTCCTAACGTAGCCAACCCTAAAAACCTCTCGATCGAGCACTTAAGGTTCTCGATCGAGGGATAATCCTTAGCTGCCTTCTCGAAAGAAGAGTGAGGCTTCTCGTTCGAGACCTTCTCCTTGCAGCTTCCTCGATCGAACACAGGACAGTTCGATCGAGACTTTATACTCTTCATGTCCTCTCGATCAAGCACAGGACAGCTCGATCGAGGCTTTTCTGCTCGTCCAGGCTACTTGGTCTTTGTCGACTTGGGTCTTCATTTGGTCGACGACAGGTTCCATGCTCGAGTAATCGTCTTTTGTGCTTCCATATTCTAAAATGCAACTTTTAGGCCAGAAAAGCTTGGTTTCTGCTACATTCCAGCTTATATCTGCAAAATAGCAATACAAACACAAAGTAGTCTATTCGGGGCATAAAGCGTTATAAAACCACTTATAACTACAGAAATACGTGCCAAAAGGGACTGTAAAAGTCTATATAAAATGCACGTATCAAACTTCCCCAAACCAAACCTTTTCTTGCCCTCAAGCAAACTATGCAACTAAGGACTTAATGGAAAGGAATAAACTCGGAGCTACTACTAGTCATGGCCAAACCGTTTAATGCACTGCAAATTTATACATATCATGAAATAACATTGGACGTTCGACCTTGCAAGACTCTTCTATTTCGGACTCTCCCGGATCTCTCTTCTCTCCACAAGGCAAATGGTAAGATTATATGTAAAGAAGAGAAAGAAGAAATAATATAGTCTCTCACCTAGACTACGACCATCAAATCACATATGCTTGACTAGCATGAGTAAAGATTCGAACACCGTACACACGCATACCGTTATCAATTTCTATTACATGCCGAACTTTGCAAAATTTGGATATGTGAGGCTAAGTGGGTAAGAAGGGGCAAAACAAGTATGGAAATGTGGGGGTATAAGCCAAGCTAGTACCTAACAAACCATGAGAAAACGTATCCCGTTCTTCCGACTCAAGAGTGAACACAATGCCTTTGAAATAATAGACATTCACAACACATTATCCCAAAACAAACACCTCCTCAGATTTTATTAAGCACATGAGGTGTATTCTTTTTCGACTCAGCCATTTATTGTATTTATTATTATTTTCTTTTTCTTTTCATTTTTTCTTTTTGGCTGTAAACAGAACCTCTCGATCGAGCTTATGAAGGTTCTCGATCGAGCACTTTTCCAACTGGTTTTCCCTTCGATCGAGAGAAAGGTTATCGACAAGGGATCTTTTAGCCCATGACTCGATCGAGCATTTGAAGCTTCTCGATCGACTACTTTAAACAACATATTCTACTCGATCGAGCAATGAAGCTCTAGACCGAGCACTTTTCTCATTAATACTCACTCCAAGATATTCAAAACGAACCAAATTTGTTATAAGACGACATTTTCCTCGACCACTACCTAACTTGGCACAATGGTAGGCTAAGTATGGGATGTAGTTAAGGGCAACAGGCAGATTTGGCTTATTGTGGAGTTAATGGGGTAAAACGAGTAAAAGGGGAATTGCAAAAGTTCATTAGACATGTAATATCGACTTCAAACTGATGCATACAGGCAATAAGCAATCAAGACTCATACACGTGCAAAACATGAAATGAAGGGAGTACTACTCACAATCCTAAAATTAACCGGTCATGGATGTCACCAGTTTTATGGCTCTAATATCTCAGAAAGTTTAGTAGTTTGCCAAAAATTAAGAGTCAAGTCTAATTGTCCAATAGAATATTTCACGACAAAATTTGAGAACGCAAGGAATGGCATATTATGACTAAATAACGCATTGTCATCATTGAAAACTCATTTTCGACTAGATTAAATGCAAAAATAAACGTGATGAAAAATTTTTAATTTTTAATAATTTTTATGAAATGCAATACATAAAATAAAAGTGGATGCAAAAACGAGTGCAGACGCAAAAGGATGCATGATACCCTCCCCAAACCAAATTGGACAATGTCCTCATTGGCCGAAAACAACCAACAGCAGCAAAACAGGGGACGGAGGTCACAACCCTAGTACATGTTCCTAAAAATGCGATAAATTTAAAAAGATGAAAAACACAAAAGACGGGTACTCACAAAAGCGCGGCTTCCCCAAACCAGAGTTCAAAATACCGGGAAGCGCGAATCACATTAGCAATGGCCTGCATTGCTCCCCAAGATCAACTTTGAATGTTTGCGACTGGTATGGGCGACGTAATCTCTTCTTGTCACCTTCAGTCTCTTGCGCGTCGGCCTTGCATTCCCATTAGTCCGAGCGCCATAAATAAAGATCGCCTCGAACAGAGTCATATCATATGTATCATGAACTCGTTCGAGATCTTTCCTCCCCAAACCAAATCGCACAGTGTCCTCGAAGATAGCGGCAGCGGCCGCACCGTAGGAGAACGGAGCCATACCTGAGACGACATGCAACAGTAAAACCGGATTAAACAAGATCAAAAAGTCGAAACAGAGACATCCTATCCTAAATCACCATACG